>JAGDYQ010000177.1:683853-693853 GCA_021962125.1 Bulinus truncatus | reverse complement strand
GGCTATAGGAAGGTAAAAAAAAATCTGAGCAACTTGCTGCTGTCTGGTTGGTAGAGTGAAGATGGAAAGGGGAGAGAAGAAATAATGATGGTGTACTGGTGGGAACACCGAACCCCCTAAACATGATGTACGAGGCCAGTACACGAACAGAACTTTTTAAAAAACAAAACATGTACAAAATAAATAATAAAGCTACAACAAACATATGAAAACAACAGTAAAAAAAAAGACAATGCAGGCTGAAAGACTTATTGATGGTACATCCTGCCCCATTCCGACATTGTGCAGGATCAAAGTAACGCTCGTAGTGGAGATGATTTATACATTTCACCGACCTATATATATCGTACATTGATATTAACTGCAAACAGTGATCAGGGTGATAATAATGATTTTATTGGTCTGCTGATTTATTGATTAGTATCAAACGACACATTTTCAATTCACATTGTATTCATTAATGCTTACATTGGTCAACTGACTGAGCTGACCTATATATATATATATATATATATATATATATAGATATATAGATATATATATATATATATGCCTAGGGCCCCGAAACGGATCTTTTCCTAGGGGCCCCAAAATGGATCTTTTCCTAGGGGCCCCAAAATGGATCTTTTCCTAGACCTATATTTATATATGTATGCCTAGGGCCCCGAAATGGATCTTTTCCTAGGGGCCCCAAAATGGATCTTTTCTAGACCTATATATACATGTATGCCTAGAACCCCGAAATAGATCTTTTCCTAGGGGCCCCAAAATGGATCTTTTCCTAGGGCCCGCAAGTGTACCTTAGCCCTACCACCCTCAAACTATGGATAAAAAAAATGTAGGCGGTAAGAATGATTGTAAATAAAGACTATAATGTAGCTGACCTATATAGAGTACTGACCGCACTGAGTCCAAAAAGACTTCGTGATCCACCAACGGGTGATATAAAATGTCGAACGGGAGGGGTGGGGGGGGGGGAGAAATCATGGGGAAGCGGGGTAGGGGTAGGTGGGGTGGAAGGTTAGAATGATGCAGCCACAATGAAACTTTTTTTTTCCTTTAGGTGCAAATAATTAACGGACGGTAACTCCAGTTTTTTTTTTTTAGTTCATCTTTTCCAAAAACTCAAAGAGTTAATGCTCGTGATCAATGACGGGTTGAGAGGAAGGGGGAGGGGAATAGAATAGACAGGAGCATGAAAGAGATATTGACTGTGGCCAAAGAGGAAATTAAACAGTAGGAGAGGGTGGTAAAGAGGAGGAGAGGGTAGAGAGGAAGAGGGAGGGGGTGAGGTTAAAAAAAAAACAGTCCGAGCATTGGCCGAAATGAGGAAATGTTTTGATGAGTTTTTTCCCTCCCCCCCAAGCCCTATGTTGGCGTGAGGACGGTCATTGAATTACCAGGGAGGACTTTTTATCCCAACAGTCCATTGGGACGTTGCTGGGAGTGAGAGAAAGTGATAGTGAACGTCGGGAGTGAGAGAAAGTGGTAGTCGGGGAGAAACATATCACTCGCTGTTGTTTGTGAGTGTTTGGTCATTTTTTGTTTGTTTGTTTATTCATGGTTATCAGCTAAAGATGGACAAGTGGATGATAAGTGGATGAATGAAAGGACGGAAGATGGATTATGGATACTAGTAAACAAAGATTATGGGGGGAGTCGATGGTGGAGAAGATCTACTGTATGCCTGGATGGATCAAAACGTGGATGGATCGATCAGTGAAACAATGAACAGAGAGATAAATTGATCATCGACAAGTGGATGATTGGATAATAGATGCCGGAGGAGATAGACCTGTGTGGATGATTGGATAATAGATGCTGGAGCAGATAGACCTGTGTGGATGATTGGATAATAGATGGTGGAGCAGATAGACATGTGGGGATATTCGACAATAGATGGTGGAGCAGATAGACCTGTGTGGCTGATGGGATAATAGATGGTGGAGCAGATAGACAAGTGTGGATATTGGATAATAGATGGTGGAGCAGATAGACCTGTGTGGATGATTGGATAATAGATGGTGGAGCAGATAGACAAGTGTGGATATTGGATAATAGATGGTGGAGCTGATAGACAAGTGTGGATATTGGATAATAGATGGTGGAGCAGATAGACAAGTGTGGATATTGGATAATAGATGGTGGAGCAGAAAAAAAACCTCGACATACGAGTGCCTTCACATACGAGATTTATGAGACACGAGCCGTCAAACGAGCGATGTTTTGCTTTGATATACGAGACAAATTTCGAGATACGAGCGGGTCGGCCAGCCAGTTTTGCAGGCACCCTGTACGTCTCGCTATTTCCCGTACCTCAGTCACTGTTCTTGTTTGCTTCGCAGTGGAATCATCTTTAATATGTTATATCCGCGTTGTGTGGTTTTTTCGTTCACTTACAGTACTTTATCACATTTCTTTTCTTAACACAGGATTCGAAGAACGTGAGCGGAAAGGTCTGTGCTGAGGAGGAAGATGGATTTCTATTGAATCATAGAAAGACTTATGTGCAATATGTGCGAGTGAATGACTTGACGAGGCAGTATTGGCGTAGTACTACAACGATATGTGCTGTTAGCAAGAAACAGGAGTCGATAAAGGGTATGACACCAGCTAAGGGCGTGACCATAATTTCTAAGCTCCTCCTCAACCTTCCCCCCATCCGCCAACATCTTTTCCGTTAGATCAATTCAAGCTAATTTCAAAGTAAATACACTTAATAAAACCAGTTTATCTCTTCTTTTGTTATGCTTTTATACAATATTTGTCATTTTTCTAATTCAGAAACACGTAACGAAAACATCTGGGATGGCATTTGTATTAATTTCAATTGTTAAATTTGCTTTGAGATACGAGCAAACTACGAGGAAAACTAAAAAAAAAAAAGAATAGGGAAGGAGAGAGAGAAAGAAAAAGGAGAGAGAGAGAGAGAGAGAAGAGAGAGAGAGAGGAGCGAGAAAGAATGAGAGAGAGAGGCGAAAGAGAAAGAGAGAGAGAAGGAGAGAGAAAAGCGAAAGAGAAAGAGAAGGAGATAAGGTGAGAAATTGAGAGAGAAAAAGAGAATGGGAAGAAGGGGGAGTAAAAGAAATAGACAGGCGAAGACGTATTGACAGCTTAGTCATAAAAAGTTCAGTGGAACTGGCTGCTTACAATATTATTATTCATGCAAACACACACACATACATGCAACACTACTGCCACAAACAAACCAACCAACCAATCGATTCTGCCCATATCTATCGATCTAAATAAGGTGAAGCACTGAAGTCGCTGACAGGTGCAGGTAAGAGCAGAAGCTCCAAGTACACCGACAGTGGAGTACCACCTGAGACTAGAAACATTCCGAGGAAAGATTTGTCAGTTTTTTTTTTTCAATTAAATGTCTCTCACTAAATGTATTTGAATGGAACTGTTTATTGTGTTGCTTCAAACAATCCCACTTACACATTGTATGATTGTATGATTGTAATGGTTAGTGTGGTCGAAATCGAAGAGGAAAATTATGTAAAGGAAACGAGAATTGATTACGCTTAAGAATGACATACATCGTATCTGTCTGTCTGTCTGTCTGTCTGTCTATATGTCTGTCTGTCTGTCTATCTGTACCCTCTTGTCTGTCTATTCTTCGGTTTATTCTGTTGCTGTTTGTGGCGCCTACTTAGGGTATTCTGAAAAATGCGTAATCCTTGCCTAACCCTAGCCTGATCCTTGCCTACGCCTTTGCCTGATCATTGTGCCTAACCCTTGCCTGATCCTTGCCTAGCCCTTGCCTGATCATTGCCTAACCTTGCCTGATCATTGCCCCTAACCTTTGCCTGATCCTTGCCTAATCCTTGCCTAACCCTTGCCTGATCCTTTGCCTAATCTTTGCCTAACCCTTGCCTGATCCTTGCCTAATCCTTGCCTAAGCCTTGCTTGATCCCTTGCTAAAAAGTAATAAAATAGAGCGCAGTTTAACGACCAATGCATAAACTGTTTGCCTGTATAATTTGAGTATGAGGCGTGCTTGAGTAAGCACTGTGTTAAAGTAACATGTGTTTAAGTATACACGTGCATAACAACTATAAATGTAAGTATACATGTGTTTGAGATTACATGTGTTTTCACATGTGTTTAAGTAAACACATATGTTTAAGAACTATATTTGCTTTTCAGTTGTAACTTTATTTTCTCTTCGGTCAATCAATCTGAAAGAACCCACATCATTTGGTCCCCAACCTTTTTCTCGCCTAGAACCGGTCGACAGTTTGATAATTTTTCACCGCGGCCCGGGGGTGGGGTTGGGGGGCATAGTAGTAGGCAATAGCCTAGTTTGTCTATCCACTATAATGACACTATCTATAATGACATAACATAATAGCCTATAATACATTTATATATACTTCATGTTTCTTATGTATTGTGGGAAAAAAAAGGCCAAGAAAGAATATACTAAAAAAATCCGTAATGTTTAACTAGATAATAACTACCACGCATGTTTACTACTGAACAGAGCATTTTATAAAGGGAAACAATTCTTCTTTCTTCAACAAGTTCACTTCACTTCAGATAGACGATTCATCTACACACGGAGGAGGACAGGTAAGTCAATTATTCACACGCAAACATACATCCAGGTAAGATGTTTAAAAATCTAATTAAAGAAATATCACGTTCTCTGTAATAAAGAAATTTGTTGTTTCCATGTTAAAAAATCAAATTTGTAAACTGAGTACCAGGCGCCCTCGACTTTCGCACAATTCGCTTCTTCGCACATTTCGCTATTTCGCTTTCAATTCGCTTTTTCGCACTATTCGCTATTTCGCACAATTCGCTATTTCGCACAATTCGCTATTTCGCACAATTCGCTTCGCATTTCGATTCGCCTACATTTTTTTAAAAAATATATATTTTTTTCAATTAGTTTTTAGAGATCGTCCGTAAAAGCGCTAGAAAGCACTTTGATTAAATTTTCGACTGTTTCCGTATACCCAGTCTACGGAATTTCAGTCTATACCCGGTATACGGAATTTCCGGTCTATACCCGGTCTACGGAATTTCCGGTCTATACCCGGTCTACTGGAATTTCCGCTCTATACCCGGTCTACGGAATTTCCGCTCTATACCCGGTCTACGGAATTTCCGGTCTATACCCGGTTTACGCAGTCTACGGAATTTCCGGTCTATACCCGATCCTGGAATTTCCGGTCTATACCCGGTCTTCTTCCCCCTCTCCTGGAATTTCGGAATTTCCGGTCTATACCCGGTCTACGGAATTTCCGGTCTATACCCGGTCTTTTTCCGGTCCTATGCCGATTTTCTCCGCCCTTGTTGTTCCCGAAGCAATCGTTTTTGTAATGTCATGATCGCCATTTTGAAAGTGATTTAGTTGGTTATGTACTGTTTATGCAATTAATATTTCCCTCTACTTTCGAACATTCAACATTCGCACACACTTTCAGGAACCAGTTATGTGCGTAGGTCGACGGCCGCCTGTAGTTCGTCATGGCGTGTTGCTCGACTTCTGCTCACTTCACTTATGGAAGGGAAGGGGGGCTTTATTATTCAGACCCGTCAGTTGACGTCAAACGGAGCAGGCGTTATGTTATAGGCGTATACGATTCGGAAGGGTGGCTCCAATAGGGGGTTTCCCCTCCCACACAAACTACCACAAGGCAAGATGAATTCATCGCTACTCTGCGATGAAGGTTATGTTGACCTAAAGTACCATGGGCATGTTAGCCGACAGATGCGCAGATATATTTGGTGTTTATTTCTCCCCGCCCCCTTTTTTTAATTTTTTTCCCGCCCTTTTTTATCATCTGTTGTTTATGTCAAAAAGTGAAGAAAATGTCGGCTGGAATTAGACATAGATATTAGTTTACTTCTTGTTTGTTATCGGCGGATTTTTATTTTGGTATGATGCACATTTGCTTAACCAATATGGACAACTGTGTGTTTGTAAAGGAGGGGAGGGTGGAAGGAAGTTTGTTTACGTGATACACACACACACAAAACAACAACAACAGTTTAATAATAAACACTTATTAGTTCCATCAGTCTTTTCCAGTTAGATCGATTCTACTCACTCAGCTGAAAGATGTTGTGACCTGTAGCGATGTCACTGCTCACACTATATCTGTGTTCTTGACTTGACTCCACAGCCAATACTGATACGTTTTTCTATGGATCATAGTCACTGGATCAAGGTACCTCATGACAATTGTCGAGCGATTTACTACATGTAGCCTTTATGTAGTGACACTGACCTTTAGTTTATATTAGTTCTTGTCAACAACACCCCCACCCGTCTGCAATGGTCCGGCCGGCCGGTCATATTTACGAGCCAAATGTGGCCCAAATATTTTGCCCGCCACATTTATAGTCTCTCGCTGACCAGTGACGGTGCATTGATATTGCGGGATATGAACGGAGGATATACCACAAGAATTCTGATAAACCCATAAGTGGCATATATACATAAGTGATAAATTCAGTGTATACATTGTATATTGGTACAACCAATATTCACATATATACATAAGTGATACATTCAGTGTATACATTGTATATTCTGATACAAACCATATGTACATATATACATAAGTGATACATTCAGTATATACATTGTATATTGGTACTAGTGTTGTTTTAGTCCCAGGTCATATTTTAGTTTCAGTTTTTATTTCGTTCTTTCTGTAATAATTTCAGTTTTCGTCTAGTTTTAGTCTTGCTGCTAATTTTAGTTTTAGTTTTAGTTCTCGTTGACGAAAAGTCAACATTTTCGTCAACGAAGGTTTTAGTTTTAGTTTTCGTCAACGAAAACAACACTAATTGGTACAACCAATACGTACATATATAAATAAGTGATACATTCAGTATATACATTGTAAATTCAGGTACAACTCACGCGCGACCTACAAAAACAAAGCGATGCATCCATTGGATGAATCCACTGTGCACACATACTGACAAAATGCCTCGAAACTTTCATTTGTGTTATCTAGGCACAATCATCCACACAAACCATTCACAAGCACAGAGTGTAGCGAGGCAGAGAAAATCAACCCTCTTTTTTGGTAGCAGTATGGACACACACACACACACACACACACAACAACTCGAATTATTTATGCATTGACAGACACACACACACACACGCACACGCATTGGGAAGTTGGACGGTTCATCGGCGTCACCCCGACATCAAAGCGATCATCAACAGTGATATTATTAATATCGTATGCGTGGTGAGGTATTTTATCTTGATACCATATTCCGGTCCGTACTCAGAATGGATCGCGTGCATTTTATGGAAAAGCCGCAGGAGGCAGCACGGGGTACCTATAGTTTTGCGTGTCATGAGACCGTATACACTAAAAGTTCCTTTTTACCCTCCAAGGGGCCATCAGGGAAGATAAATTATTACAAATCAGTTTTGTGTCCTCGGCGTACCCAAAAAAATTCAGGTATATTTGTGAGACTTTAACAAGGAACTGGAAATATTTAACAAGGAACTGGAAAGATTTAACAAGGAACTGGAAAGTTTTTAACAATTAACTGGAAAGATTTAACAAGAAATAGGAATGATTCCGTTGGTTTTCACTGAGGATCAATTGCAGATCGACATTTGAGCATCTACACCATTCGGCCAACCAAGAAGGTGTATAAGTGGCAGATATTTCTCGGATTCGATCAAATTCTAGCAGGTCAAAAGCCGCCAGTAAAGCCAAATATGATTATAAAAAATTAGCCCAATTGGTGATTTGTACTCATTTGAACATAGTTTAAAGTTTGACTGATTATAAAACGTAAAAAACAGAGGCTGAAAAAACTACAACTTCTACAAATAATTGTTTTCTAACAAATACAAAGACATTTATGCAAACTAATTATACGTTACAAGAATACCCGCACTTTATACATTATTATAACATATGTGTATGTAAGTATTAAATACGTTAATACCCAATGATATAATCAATAGATTTTGAATTTGACTGACACAATTATATATAACTAAAAAAAACTTAACGACGAGTCCATCATTCGGTTCAATAAACAGACTGAAATGTTATGACAGTGGCCACAACTTCGCTATTCAATTAATGAATTCATTCACACGCACTCACGCGCGGATAAAAGCACGCAAACACGCGCACACAGACATTATTTGTTGCGAGACTAGAAAATCATTCCGAAATGACAAACACACAAGTGTTTACATAGAACAGCTCCAGGTATTTAGCAGCCATTTATTTTATATTTGACTTTGCACAACTCTTCCCCCCACCCCACCCCCCACTTTTCACTTTCTATCTACCAGCTGCATTACCTCAAAATCACTCCAATAGATTTCAACCCAATACATTCTCATTCTTAGCCCCCCTCTCTCTCTCTCTCTCTCTCTCTCCCCTTTCATATAAGCTAGTGGTTATTAACCATCAATTTCTCTCATATGACTGTAATATTACATTATACTCCATATGCCTGTAATATTACATTTAGCTCAATATGACTGTAATATTACACTATACGCCATATGCCTGTAATATTACATTTGGCTTTATATGACTGTAATATTACATTATACCCAATATGCCTGTAATATTACATTATACCCCATATGCCTGTAATATTACATTATACCCCATATGCCTGTAATATTACATTATACTCCACATGCCTGTAATATTACATTATACTCCATATGCCTGTAATATTACATTATACCCCATATGCCTGTAATATTACATTATACCCCATATGCCTGTAATATTACATTATACCCCATATGTCTGTAATATTACATTATACCCCATATGCCTGTAATATTACATTACACCCCATATGCCTGTAATATTACATTATACCCCATATGCCTGTAATATTACATTATACTCCATATGTCTGTACTATTACTCAAGAGAAGAATAACGAGAACGATTCACACAAATAAACAAGTGCAACTGAAACTAAATACAAAATTAATCTAGAGGCGGATCAGACAACGAGGGGCCCCGGATCCTAATATCAGAAGGGACCCTTCCACCAATTTAAATCTTGTATTGATATGTTCCATGTCTATATTTTTTTTAAAGGCATTGCGGGCTTAAAATAGATTTAAACTCCGCTCATGCGCAGTGAACATATTACTGTGTACGTAAACATATTTGTACATTTTAATATAAGGCTTGGGACCGGAATACCCTAACCTTAACCCTATTGACGAACTAATATTCTTAATACCACGAAGACATTCATCCTCACAGATCTTCAAGAAGACAACCCTGTCGATTCCAAGGACCGTTATTTACTCAGTAGAAAGTGCCTGCTCGTAGTTTCAAGAGATGATTAATATTTTCCCAGAATATTTTCATTCAATTCGACATTTACATTGTTATTCAAGGATGGGAAGATAACTCAATAAAACTGGGTTATTCGTATTGAGTGGATAATCTCCCCATTTTAGCTCAATGTCCTCTGACCATAATTGTTTCTCTAATAAAGGGAAAATGCGATGGTTTATTTGCGTCGTTTTCTGAAAAGGTTTTGTCTTTTATGTGGCCATGTTTTCATTCCAACATTTCAAAGTTTCTGTTGGGATATTACTGGATTACTATAGTTTAATTTTATTGGTTTAAAATATGTGTTTGTTAGATTCCCTGTTGATCAAATGATCTAACAATATTTAGACTGGAATTCAACAAGAAGACTGCAGCTATTTATTTACAGCTCCGGTACTCAGACAAACACAGAGATAGGAGTTAATTATATGCGATAATTTTCACTGTACGTCCACAATTCAAAATTAACAAACAAACTGTGGACATTTCCTTTCAGTTTAATTCCTTGTACATTTATATCACATATGTAATAATTTCATTGTTATGTCCACATGTCACACTTTACAAACATATGTGAACATGTCCCTTCACTTTCATTCCTGATTTCCCGACAAATAAGAACGCATAAAGTATGCCTAATGCTTCATTGTTTTTGTCGCTTTGAACTTTTGAGC
>JAGDYQ010000177.1:666353-678853 GCA_021962125.1 Bulinus truncatus | reverse complement strand
TAAACTTTTTTTTTTTAAATTATTATTTATATATATATATATATATATATATATATATATATACATGCTGTTTTAACCTTCATTATTACAGATTAAAACAAAATAATGTTCAGATAACCCGGCAAAATTCATACAAGACTTGACAGAACCTTACAATACACTATCAGTCTCATAGCAACCTCATTAACACTGTTACTATTGATGAAAACGTCAATTACATAAATACATACCTACGAGTGCACTAAAATACGTATCAATCGATTTCTCTTTCTGCTATTATTATTATTTTTTTTAATTTTAATTTCTTTTTTTTTTACAATATGCGATTTGGTTTATGATAGACGTTGGTGACGACGTAACTCAGGCAGTGGCGTAGCCAGCTTAACTCGCACCCGGGGCACAATACCTTTTTAGCTCCCCCACCCCATTCGAAAACCATATAATATAATATGTAAAATACACCTTTTGGCGCCCCTGTTTGAGTAGCGCCCGGGGCATGAAGCCCCCCCCCTCCCCCAAGAACGCCACTGAACCCAGGAGGTCGGAAACACAACGTGCCTGTGTCCTTGACAGTACTTAGAGGATCACTGTCATCGGCGTGCATATGAAACTGACAGGGGCCCACGTATAATGACACCGTTCGCGGTAACATATTTAGGTTATCAAACTGTTTGATCTCTGAGGGGAGGGAAAGAGAAGGTGAAAGAGAGGGGGGGGGGAGGGAGGGAGGGGTTCAATAAACAAGGGGATACATGTCAATGTCGTCTGCTCACTTGTTCTCCCTACACATATCAAGCGCCCTACCCTCTCTCTCTCTCTCTCTCTCTCTCTCTCTCTCTCTCTCTCTCTCTGTCCCGTCCCCCCACCTCATAAGTTATTCATTCTTTTATTTGTGTTAGCTAGAAAGAGGACGTTCCACATCACGCAGGTGTGAGCAACACAGGCGCTTAAGGTGACGAGTGAGTCAGACAGTTGCTCTGTGTGTAGGAGCGTGCGTGTGTGCGTGTGTGTGTGTGTGGGGAGGGTTGAGGGATAGAAACTGATATGATTGTGGTCATGTAATGTATTGATCACTGCTGTGCCAGAGGATACTGTACACTTGCCACTTTTGCCCGTTTACACCCCCCAACCACACCGTACCCCTGGCAAATAAGGAAGATGGCGGCTCTCAAAGTGTCTCTGTCAATGACCATCCCGATACAATCATGTCGTCATTGTCCATACGGTTTCTTACTAGGAAGACTTTCTACACCTAGAAAGACCTTCCACACACAGAAAGACCTTCCAGAAGTAGAAAGACCTTTCACAAGTATATAGATCTTAAAACCTAGATCTTCTATACATAGATAAACCCTCCACACTTAGAAAGACCTCCGGACCAAGATAAACCTTCCACTAGTTGAAAGACCTTCCACTGCTAGAAATAACTTTCACACCTGGAAAGACTTCCCGACCTAGATAGACCTTCCACAGTTAGAAAGACCTTTCACGCCTAGATAGACCTTCCACAGTTAGAAAGACCTTTCACGCCTAGATAGACTTTCCACAGTTAGAAAGACCTTTCACGCCTAGATAGACCTTCCACAGTTAGAAAGAAACTTTCACGCCGAGATAGACCTTCCACAGTTAGAAAGAAACTTTCACGCCTAGATAGACCTTCCACAATTAGAAAGAAACTTTCACGCCTAGATAGACCTTCCACAGTTAGAAAGACCTTTCACGCCTAGATAGACCTTCCACAGTTAGAAAGACCTTTCACGCCTAGATAGACCTTCCACAGTTAGAAAGACCTTTCACGCCTAGATAGACCTTCCACAGTTAGAAAGAAACTTTCACGCCTAGATAGACCTTCCACAGTTAGAAAGAAACTTTCACGCCTAGATAGACCTTCCACAATTAGAAAGAAACTTTCACGCCTAGATAGACCTTCCACAATTAGAAAGAAACTTTCACGCCTAGATAGACCTTCCACAATTAGAAAGAAACTTTCACGCCTAGATAGACCTTCTTTACTCAGAAAGACTTTCAATGCCTGTAAAGAATCGTGCTAGATCTAGATCGACCCAAGTCGTAAATTAAAGTCTACAATCAAGATGGCAGCATCAACGTTTTGTTTCCTGGCGTTCGGTTATCTTTTTTTCTTTACCTCTAACAATAATAAATCCGACTTTTGTATTTCATTCAAATGATGTCACCTTCAGTGGTGTACAAAGGTCTTCCTTAAGCCTAAGTCCTTCCAGGCATATTCTGCGGCCCCCAACACAAAAGCCTCGGGAGGCTCCATGTTTACGTGACTTAATATTCTGTTCTTTTAAATTTACTTAAATGTGAGAATGATATAAGTACGAATACAAAATGATATCAGTCCGAATACACAATAAATATCTTTTTAATCATAATATATATATAAGCGATTTGGGCTCTGCGTTAAATCGAAAGTAAAGAATTAATACAACAGTATTCCAGTTTAAAATACAATCATGAAAAAAATCGGATTTGCCCGAAACCAAAAAAAATAACCTAGCCTACCGATCAAGCCTAAGGGGATATAACTCTATGCAAAGGTTTTGCAGGGTACATAACATGGTATACAACACGTAATTAAAAAATAAAACACCTCAAGGAGAATTAATGTCAGCAGACGTGAGACAAATATTGTGTGAGTCTCTAAAACAACCAAACACCGCCGTCGCTACACCTACTGGCATCTAAGAACCAAAAGTAACGGCTCAAGTGGAAAGTTTTAATAAATGAATGAAATAGACCCCTAAAGTTCAGTAACAGGAAATTGTTGAAACAATAATATTTTGGTTTAATAATATCAAGATGTGACCTTTAAATCGACTGTAATATTCATGGTTTGTGAAACATTATGGCTACTCATATAAAATCAAATATTCAGTGCATCTACTTGATTCTAATACACCGACTAAGACTTCCTTACTGCTAAAACTTCCTTACTGCTAAAACTTCCTTACTGCTAAAACTTCCTTACTGCTAAAACTTCCTTACTGCTAGAACTTCCTTACTGCTAAAACTTCCTAACTGCTAGAACTTCCTTACTGCTAGAAATTCCTTACTGCTAGAACTTCCTTACTGCTAATATTTCTCAACAACCTGTAAATTTTAAAAACATCGATTTAAAAAAAAAAATAGGAAGAAATGAAAAACACCATCTGTGATATAATTTAGAAAAATTAATTTGACTTGCGAAATAAGCAAAAAAAAAATTCTGTTTTTCTTTGTGTCTTAATTAACAGAGGAAAAAAAAAGGCAAAATCTCTCAATCCAGTAATTAAACGAAACACTGACGCGATACAGACCAAACATTATGGCATGTTGTCTTAATGATGAAATAGTTTTATCATATCAGCTGGAAACATTTTCTTGCTAATCGATGGACAAAAACATTTTTAAATCATTTTTTTTTAATATAAATTTTTCTTACACATTACACAGGAGAGTATGTTATTCATGCGATCAGATTATTAGCACATGTTTCAATCTACGTGCAGACAGATAGACTGACACACTGGTAAACAATCATACTGGCACACACCAGTGACGTTAACATGGAGCGGCGGCACTTATTTTGACATATGTAAGGGGCGACATGTTCAACACCAGAAAGGGGCGGCATGTTCAACACCAGAAAGGGGCGGCATGTTAAACACCAGAAAGGGGCGGCATGTTCAACACCAGAAAGGGGCAGAATGTTCAACACCAGAAAGGGGCGGCATGTTAAACACCAGAAAGGGGCGGCATGTTCAACACCAGAAAGGGGCAGAATGTTCAACACCAGAAAGAACGGAATGTTCAACACCAGAAAGGGGCGGCATGTTCAACACCAGAAAGGGGCAGAATGTTCAACACCAGAAAGGGGCGGAATGTTCAACACCAGAAAGGGGCGGAATATTCAACACCTGAAACGGGCGGAATGTTAAACACCTGAAACGGGCGGAATGTTCAACACTGGAAAGGGGCGACATGTTCAACACCTGAAACGGGCGACATGTTCAACACCTGAAACGGGCGGAATGTTCAACACTGGAAAGGGGCGACATGTTCAACACCTGAAACGGGCGACATGTTCAACACCTGAAAGGGGCGGCATGTTCAACACTGGAAAGGGGCGACATGTTCAACACCTGAAACGGGCGGCATGTTCAACACCTGAAACGGGCGGAATGTTCAACACTGGAAAGGGGCGACATGTTCAACACCTGAAACGGGCGACATGTTCAACACCTGAAACGGGCGGAATGTTCAACACTGGAAAGGGGCGACATGTTCAACACCTGAAACGGGCGACATGTTCAACACCGGAAAAGGGGCGGCATGCATACAGTCCGCTTCGGGCGATAAGAACGCTAGCTACGGTCATGCACATTAATACAGACATACATATTCAAAGACACATGTATACGAACGCGTATATTCATAACGACGTATACATTTAACACAAACATAAAAAAATACAGAAACACATAGAATCAGACACATTTTTAAGTAGTGCGAGCTGATTAAATAAATATTTAACCTAAAACACATGCATATCACACACATGCATACATACCAAACACTCACATATACACAACACACACACACAAAACCTACACTTGCACATAATTTCAAATCCAAATATTAAGCTTATGATTACACGAATCAAAGGGTCTTAGAATGTAGCCTACATTGTAATAACAGTTTAAGTAAACAGTAGACTAATCGAACGTTGGTACACAGTTGAATGTAATCAGATATGTGTGTACATCTCAGAATATTCAGACACTAACAACAACCTAACTATTTCACCACAACCCACTTATCTCACCACAACGCAGCTATCTCACCACAAAGCAGGTCAACATCGGTTTGGCTACTCATCTTTAAAAGAATCACAGATACACACAACACGCTCTCTGTCTCTCACACACAGACATACACAACACTCTGTCTCTCACACACAGATACACACAACACGCTCTCTGTCTCTCAAACACACAGACATACACAACACACTCTCTGTCTCTCACACACAGACACACACAAAACACTCTCTGTCTCTCACATACAGACATACACAACACACTCTCTGTCTCTCACACAGACATACACAACACACTCTCTGTCTCTCACACACAGACATACACAACACGCTCTCTGTCTCTCACACACACAGACATACACAACACACTCTCTGTCTCTCTCACACAGACATACACAACACACTCTCTGTCTCTCACACACAGACATACACAACACACTCTCTGTCTCTCACACACAGACATACACAACACACTCTCTGTCTCTCAAACACACAGACACACACAAAACACTCTCTGTCTCTCACATACAGACATACACAACACACTGTCTGTCTCTCAAACACACAGACATACACAACACACTCTCTGTCTCTCACACAGATATACACAACACACTCTCTGTCTCTCACACACAGACATACACAACACACTCTCTGTCTCTCACAGACAGACATACACAACACACTCTCTGTCTCTCAAACACACAGACATACACAACACACTCTCTACCTCTCACACACAGACACACACAAAACACTCTCTGTCTCTCACACACAGACATACACAACACACTCTCTGTCTCTCACACACAGACATACACAACACACTCTCTGTCTCTCACACAGATATACACAACACACTCTCTGTCTCTCACACACAGACATACACAACACACTCTCTGTCTCTCACACACAGACATACACAACACACTCTCTGTCTCTCACACACAGACATACACAACACACTCTCTGTCTCTCAAACACACAGACATACACAACACACTCTCTACCTCTCACACACAGACACACACAAAACACTCTCTGTCTCTCACACACAGACATACACAACACACTCTCTGTCTCTCACACAGATATACACAACACACTCTCTGTCTCTCACACACAGACATACACAACACACTCTCTGTCTCTCACACACAGACATACACAACACACTCTCTGTCTCTCACACACAGACATACACAACACACTCTCTGTCTCTCAAACACACAGACATACACAACACACTCTCTACCTCTCACACACAGACACACACAAAACACTCTCTGTCTCTCACACACAGACATACACAACACACTCTCTGTCTCTCACACACAGACATACACAACACACTCTCTGTCTCAAACACACAGACATACACAACACACTCTCTGTCTCTCACACACAGACATACACAACACGCTCTCTGTCTCTCACACACAGACATACACAACACACTCTGTCTATATAGCCTTATTTTTGTTCCTTTTTTTCTCCTCCTAATCCATAATTTTCACACCATTTGTTTCAATGTTTCTGCCCCAACTCGGAAGCCTCAACCTGTTCCCCATCAATTATGCAAATTTATGCTTATTAATTCAGTGTGAGCTGAAAAAAAGGTAGCAAGCAGCGTCAGCTGACATCTGTTGAGAGAACCGGGGACGGTTTAAAAATAAAGACAACAAGTAATCGATTCCGCTTTTTTTTGTTTATATAATCTTCATTCATAACTAATGACTGACTAACGCAGTTTAGTGCACCCCTACGTTAGTTCTTAACGGATTTTTGTTTGATGATTAAGTCACTTGTGTCCCCAGATGGTGGCTTACTGAACAAAGTGATGTGTTCAAAATGAACACACACACATACACATACACACACACACACAATGAGAGTGGTCGGCCCACTGGTAACTGGATGTTTCCTCGGGGAATTTAGACCAGTGGTACTCAAATTTTACTGAGTGGACACATGGTGGGGTACCAAAGATGCTACGAGTGGCTCCCATTTAAACAGATATCGAGACCCACTGAGTTAGAAAAAACAGTTAAACGTTGATTTTTTTTGTTAATGATAATATTATGAGTATATGTAGTTCATGTCTGTCAATATTACATGTCTGCTTTTTATAAAGGTCACGTTAAATGGTAAAATAAGTAGAGAGAGAGAGAGAGAGAGAGGGGGGGAAAGAGAGAAAGAGAGAGAAAGAGAGAGAGAAAGAGAGAGAGAGGAAGAGAGAGAGAGGAAGAGAGAGAGGAAGAGAGGGGAAGAGAGAGAGAAAGAGAGAGAGAGGAAGAGAGAGAGAGAGGAAGAGAGAGAGAGAGGGGAAGAGAGAGAAAGAGAGAAAGAGAGAAAGAGAGAGAGAGGAAGAGAGAGAGACCTGCACAACAAAAGGAGAGAGGTAGCGAACAGTTAGTGGTGACCAACTAATCACGTGATCTCCAACAATGTCCGATCAGTCAGTGTTAAAATACTACATGTGGTGTGGCCAAAGTTTTGACCAACTGCTCGACACTGTCACAAAACCGCTTATTTATATTTGTAACCCTCTGTCTCCCCGTGCCTGCAGTGGTCGCTTTCAAAACTAACCACGTCACCTCATCCACTATTTCAAAACGTTCACTCTTGAAAAAAATCAACGGTTCCCAAACATTTACTCCTGGAAGCCCTTGTTATGCAGAATCTATCTCTAGGCCAACCTTGCGTCTCAAAAAGTTAAGGAAGTTTATGGGGGGGGGGGGGGGATATAATTTTCTTTCTTTAAATCTATTTTTATCTGTGCAGCAATTCTTTGAGAATCGCTGCTGTTGATGATGATGATGATGTCACGATTGCCTTTAGAAACATAAGACGCGTGTAAATACATCTCTGTGTAACTGTTAGCTAACAGAACCTGTCAGTTATTAGTTTTGGATTAAGGGAATTGTTTCTCATTCAGAAATTAATGTGGGTCGCAACTATCAAAATGTCGCCCGAAAACCCTCGGTGGATTTGGTTGATTAATGATTTTGACCGGCGGAGCGCTTAAGTGAAGGGGCGGAGATTGTCGTCCCAGCCATGTTAGGGTGGTTGTCATTTCGATCAAAAATACTCCAAAGCTATGAAAGTCTTTATACACAGTTTAGTGACTTAGTGGACACTCGGTAATTTTCAGCCGAAGATTATCACCCGGTTAATTTTTTTTTTTAATTTCTGTATTCAAATTCGTTTTGTTTGTAAACAGGGCGGTCCGCTTGGAATGTACAGGAGAAGGTTCAATGTAGTATTTTAATTGCTACGGTTATTCTACTCCGCCGGATAACGGGGAGTCAACTTTACATCCAGGTGAAAAGAGGGCGGCAATGTTGTTCGCCCCGTGGGTAGCAAATACCCAGGGAAATGTGACATATTATTGAAACATTGACATATTCACATATTGACATATTCACACATTGACATATTCACATATTGACATATTCATACATTGACATATTCACACATTGACATATTCACACATTGACATATTCACACATTGACATATTCACATATTGACATATTCACATATTGACATATTCACATATTGACATATTGACATATTGACATATTCACATATTGACATATTAACACATTGACATATTCACACATTGACATATTCACACGTTGATATATTCACACATTGACATATTCACACATCGACATATTAACACGTTGACATATTCCACACGTTGACATATTCACACGTTGACATATTCACACATCCGACATATTCACACGTTGACCCATTCACAAATTGGCACATTACTTCCCGAAGGCCTCATACAACATTCAAACACAACACACACACACACACACACACACACACACGGTGTACAAGCTGACACAGATATCTCCACACGTGCCAGTGGCCGCGTTTTTGGGTTGGAGACGCTGGAGGGTGGGGGGAGGGGGGTAGGCATACATTATACTTTAGGCACAATGACATTTTTCTTTTTTTTTTTATACTTCCCTCAAAGAGAGTTTCGTGGAATAAAAAGTAATCTAAGTGGGGGAGAGGCGCTGGTACTCAAGAGGGTGGGTGGGGGAGAGGGTGTGGGCGGGCATTCCTATTATCATGCACAGCCTGTGTGAAGATATCTTCAAGGTACGATTGGTTGATTCAGTTTTATACATAGATGATGTTTAGTTTCGGACTACTACGTTTGCCCAAGGACGGCTGAAGACACGCCAGCAGACGACACCCAGTTACTCAAGTCATCAGATAAACTCCAGAGATACCTGGCTGCGATGAGAAGGACATATGATGGTGTATATCTGTTACACACCATCATGGTCACCTGATTAAATGATGAACCGTGGGGGGGGGAAGGAGGTTGGTGAGTGAGAGAAAAAAGAGAGAGAGAGAGAGAGAGAGAGAGAGAGGAAAGAGGGGCTTATATCACGGGAGAAAACATTTTCATATGTGCTCCAGCACTAAAGCAACGCCCGCTGGTGTGTGCAGTGCCGTCTCTCCCACCCTCTTCCCCCCTTTCCCCAACAATAATATTCTGAGTGTGTGTCACTCGAATAAGTAATTAATGTTCAGAATCAGGCAAACGTGACTTGAAACACATACAATTAATAAAAATAAAACCTACAACTTCAAAGTGTATTCTGCATCAATTTTTCTCAATATTTGTTCTTTTCTTTTTTCTTTTATATAAGTTTTGGTATTTGTAACTCCGCAGTTGGCACCAGATGGCCTTGATTTTTGTATTTTCTTTGTTTTATTTTTTTGTTTTTTAATTCGGCTGGTTGAATGAGAGACAAACGTTAACAACAAATGAATCAATTTATTAGAATTTGTAGTATTTACTGTTAGATTTAGTAAAATTATTATTATTTAGGCTGTAGAAATCTATTATAATTCATGTATTATTTATTGATAAATTTCCCGCTTTTAAAATAATATACGAGTGGTGTTTGAAAATAAATATATAGGTTCATATTTCTTTTCTTTTCTTTCTTTAATGTTCCCTTATTCCCACAAAGTCTAGAACAGTGGTCCCCCACCCCCAAGGGCTGAGGGGGCCCGCTACCGGTCAATTGGATCGAATAGTACTAGGGCCAATAAAAGAAAAAAAAATAATTATTTACTTTTTATTTACTGTGGTGCATTTTTCTCATTGATCTATTGTGACTTTCTGTGACGTGAAATAATCGCTACTTCACCCCTCCCTTCCAACATGGGCCGCGGTGAAATTTATCAAATGCTGACCGGTAAGTGGGAAGAAAAAGAGTTGGGGACCGCTGAGTTATGGCAGACCAGACGGTATGTTTTGGTTAAGATCTTTTTAGCAACTGGATAATTTTTACCATACATACTGTTTTGTTTACTTTGATTTATTTACATTTTTCCGGTGTCTCTTCTCTCCTCTTTCTATTTCTTTTCTCATTTCATCCCTTCTATCTCCCTCTTATCTCTTCACCCCTTCTCTGTCTCTTCACCCTTCAGTCTCCTGCCTCCTCTTTCCTCTCTATCTCTCTTCACCCCTTCAGTCTCCTGCGTCGTCTTTCTATCTCTGTCAAAAATCACCACTTCAAGTCTCCTGCCTCCTCTTTTTATCTCTCTCTCTTCCCCTTGTCTCCTGCCTCCTCTTTCTCTCTCTCTCTCTCTTCACCCCCTTCCTGCCTCCTCCTCTTTCTATCTCTATCTCTCCTTCCCCTTCTGTCTCCTGCCTCCTCTTTCCATCTCTATCCCTCTCTCTTCTCACCCCTTCTATCTCCCTGCCTCCTCTTTCTATCTCTATCTCTCTCTTCACCCCCTTCTATCTCCTGCCTCCTCTTTCAATCTCATCTCTCTGCCCACCCCTTCCAGTCTCTCCTGGCTCGTCTTTCCTATCTCTATCTCTCTTCACCACTTCCAAAAATCCTAGATCCTCTTTCCTATCTCTATCTCTCTTCACCCCTTCTGGCTCTCCTGCCTCCTTAAATTATCTCTATCTCTCTTCACCCCCTTCAGTCTCCTCCCTCCTTTTTCTATCTCTATCTCTACATCACCCCTTCTGTCTCCTGCCTCCTCTTTCTATCTCTACCTCTCTCTTCCCACCTTCTGTCTCCTGCTGCCTCTTTCCTCTCTGTATCTCTCTTCAAACCTTCTATATACCTGCCTCCTCTTTCTATCTCTATCTCTTCCTGCCTTCAGTCTGCTCCCTCTCTTTTCTATCTCTATCTCTCTTCACCCCTTCTATGCTCCTGCCTCCTCTCTTTCTCTCTATCTCTCTCTTCACCCCTTCTGTCTCCTGCCTCCCTCTTTTTCTATCTCTATCTCTCTCTTCAACCTTCTCATCCTGCCTCCTCCTTATCTCTATCTCTCTTCTTCCCCCTTCTGTCTCCCTCCTCCTCCTTTCTATCTCTATCTCTCTTCACACCTTCTAACCTGCCTCGATCTTCCTATCTCTATCTCTCTTCTGCCCCTTCTGAGACCTGCCTCCTCTTTAAAATTCTGTCTCTCTTGGCCCTTCTGTCTCCTGCCTCCTCTGCCTTCTATCAAATCTCTCTTCACCTTCCTATCTCTCTCCTGCCTCCTCTTTCTATCTCTATCTCTCTTCACCCCTTTGAATCTCCTGCCTCCCTCTTTCTAAATCTATCTCTCGCTAGTCCAAAATGTCTCTTCATTATATCTTCTATCTCTATCTCATTTGATCGCCTCCACTGAGCCCTGCCTCTTCTCGCAGTGTATCTCAATCAAAACGATTTCAATAACATTAAGGAGGAAACTAGATTGAGACTTATACAGTACTGCTGGTGATACTATACAAGTACTATGGTGACACTATACAGTTATATGGTGACACTATAGAGTTATATGGTGACGCTCTTGCAGTTATATGGTGACACTATAAAAATACAATTGTGACACATATAGAGTTATATAGTGATACTATACAGTTATGTAGTGGGACTATACAGTTATATAGGTGACACTATACAGTTATATGGTGACACAGGACAGTTATATGGTGGCGCAATGGGGTTATATGGTGACACTATATAGGGTTATATGGTGACACTATAGAGTTATATGGTGACACTACAGTTTCATGTGGTGACAGTATACAGTAATACGGTGACACTATACAGTTATATGGTGACACTATAGAGTAATATGGTGACACTACCCAGCATTACCATACGGAGCCACAATAAAATGTAATTCTAATTGACAAATAATTCCAAGAACGGTGAATAGGTGAAAAATGACACATGCGTTCAAATTGCAGATTCAAGCAAACAGATTTATCAGTAATATATGAATCAGTAATATATGGTCAGTAATATATGGTCAGTAATATAAGGTCAGTAACATATGGTCAGTAATATATCGTCAGCAATATATGGTCAGTAATATATGGTCAGTAATATATGGTCAGTAATATATGGTCAGTAATATATCACCCCCCCCCCCCCCCCCCCCCCCCCCCCCCCCCCCCCCCCCCCCCCCCCAGTCAGTAATATATGGTCAGTAATATATGGTCAGTAATATGATTAATATATGGTCGATAGTGTATGGTCAGTAAGATATGGTCAGTAATATATGATCAGTAATATGATTATTATTATATGAGATTGTGTATAGATCTCTACCTCAGCCATGACTCTTTGAGAAAATGTTTCCTGTAATAAATTGTAAGTAAATATTTGCTATGTTAAATAAAGT
>JAGDYQ010000177.1:650401-665853 GCA_021962125.1 Bulinus truncatus | reverse complement strand
TGTTGATATATCCACTTGTCTGTTTGTCTGTCAGTTGATCTATCCATTTATCTGTCTATCTGTTGATATATTCATGTGTCTGTCTGTCCTTATTATCGTATGTCTTTCTGTTTATACCTATAAGTATATCTACTTACATTGTCTTCAAATGCACACCAATATAAAGTTTTAAGAATGAAAATGTCAACAATAAAACAAGACTGTAGACGGACGTTAAATGGGGAAAACGGACAGAAAGATGATTTGCAAAAGTTAAAATATATATATATATATATATATATATATATATATATATATAATATAAACGTTGGATAGTTGCTATGACAACTTGTTGGTTGAATTCTAGGCGAGGGTCTTCAACAATAGCCATAGACAAGATGACGTCATAATGAGACTTTACTACTAGCTGATAAAGCATTCATACTTCACCAAGCGGTGAATGAAAATTAGTTTTCCAATTTATCTTCAACAAAAAAAAAACAAACCATGTCACAGTTTTCAAACTGTGTCACGTCTGTCTTAACCCAGAATTTCGTCGCTGTTGCTGTTGTTGTCGGAGAGGAATAAATTCTGTCCGTCACGTGCAAGAAACTTTGGCAGTGTATATAAGACAAAGAGGCTAAGGCTGGTGTCAGTGAAAGGATTAGACAGACAATGGGGTAATCCAAACCTTACCTCATCATCCACGGCTGTATTGACGCTATCCATGCTCTGAGATAAAGAAGCAGGCCCGTCCTTCAGCCCCGTGTTCGGGGAGTTTGGGTTGGTAGGTCTGGTGGGCGTGGCCATCTCAATAATTAGCATATGGAAAAATAGTTCCGGAAGTTAGGCTTGGAACTGAACGCGCACGGATATTCCGTGCTGGGTGTGAAATTCGGCTGTGATAAGTGCACCACCGAACTATTTTTTTCGTGTGTATATCTGCGTATAGTTTTTTTTTTTCTGTGTTTTTTTTATTTATTTCCTTGTAAATGACGTCTACTGTCGTGTAACAATTGACAGGCTATTTCAACGTCCCATGGGTGTATCCACGTGTCACTGATCGTGGGGGAATGACACTGGTGTAAACAGGGTAGACTTTATTAGCTTATTTATGAACCTGTGAAAAAATAAAAGATAAATAAATTTGTATGAAATTGATGAAATAAAATTAAATAATGCTCAAACTTAAAAAAATAAAAATACTATTTCACAATAATTGCCGAACGGATGCTAGTAAATAAACAAGGGGGGGGGGCGAACTCTGAAATGTCTGCCCCATTTTAGCGTAAAAGAAAATTAAAAAAAAAAACAACCAAATAACGCAGATGCCACCATATGTTGGCCTCCTTGAGTTACGCCCCTTTTGTATCGATATAGAGACAGGTTAAAACAAAAACAACAAAAAACAGTAACAAGAAAAGTACCCAAAGTGTTGGGGTCACTCTGCCCATCAGCTCCTGTACAATAACGACATTCAGTAGCACACGTCATTGACCACAATTAAAGTATAACCTTTACAATACGTTGCCCAATTTTGTTTTTCTGGCTAAATTCATAAATTAAGAGCTCCGTGCTCCAGGAAGATTAATAACAGTAACAATAGTTCACCAATTAAAATTTGACTTTGTCTGTGTTGTGAGTTACAGGATGTTTCCAATAAGGATGTTATATTACATTTCTCTCCCCCCCCCTTACTGTATAAACTATCACTTTTCTACCCTCACCCCCTTTTTTGTAACAAAAGTAACCGACTATATGACTTAATTTATTTTAAAATTCCCTTAACTAATGTGGTCGTTGGGAAGGGGGGGGGGGAGCGAATGGAGACATCAACAGATGTGCTTTCAAACGTCCTTTCTGTCTGTGGGCTTATAGACTTGGTGGTGCCCATCTTCTCTCCAAGTCGGGGCGGGGGATATTTTTTGACTTTGGATAGATCCCTGTACCCTTTGCATGTAAGTTGAGTTCACTATGGACTTCGCTATTTAGCCGCTAGGACTTATTAAATGTTTTAATTTCAATTCATGTGATAAACAGAAAGGTCTGGTAAGGCCTGATGTATATCAGAGGTTGGTCAAATAGGGTCACACTGCGGCTGACCATACAGTATAATTACACAATGGTCAATTTAATGAATTATACTAAAAATAAAGAGGTCATAAACTAATTATATTAAAAAAAAACAGTATCGATAGAAGTCACACTCAACTCAACGAACATCCGGGCTCAACTCTATTGGCTACATTCAGTCAACTTTACATTCAGTCAACTTTACATTCAGTCAGCTTTACATTTGTAAACAACAAAAAAAAAAACACTTCTTCACTTCATTTCAAATCATAATTTACTCAAAGATGGTTTCCGTTAAAGTACAGATCCAAAAATTGAAACTTATTTTGGTGGAAGGAGGTTGGAGGGAATACGGGGGAGTTACAGAGATAACTGACGTCTTTGAGATTCGAATCCGCGACCTGTACCCAGCGTGATAATTACACTAACCCAACGATATCTCACGGGACAATCTGTAAACAACGGAGTGCGCGCGCGCAGCTCACACGTCATTCCTTTGAATCAAGTTGATATTTCCATGTAACAATATTTATATTTTAAGATAATGAACAAAGTACCCAGGGTTTGTGTGTGTGTGTGTGTGTGTGTGCGTGTGTGTGTGTGTGTGTGTGTGTGTGTGCGTGTGTGTGTGTGTGTGTGTGTGTGAGATGAAGCAAGTAGTTAGATAGATGATAAGTTAAATATTTCAATTATCATCTCTTTTGAATATTTTGCGATGACAAAAAATGATTTTCGCGTTATTCAAAGTTTTTAATTGATACATATTTTGGATCAACTTTACTAATGTGGGGGGAATCAAGCCGAACAGGAAAGAGTGTGTGTGTGTGTGTGTGTGTGGTGGGGGGAGGGAAGGCTATTGGATTGTTAAGATGAGCGATTAGATTAGTCTTGTGGTGGTGGGGGGTGGGTGGGTGTATGCATGTCCTTGTAAAAGGGGGGGGAGCAATTTAATTGTTGAGCAGTGTGACTTTATAGGGGTCAGGTAGATTTTTAAGGATGGTCATTTGATAATTTTGAATTTTGATTGGGGGGGGGTTATTGTCAAGGATGGCGATTTAATAATTCAACGGGACAATGATTTTGTGGAGGTGGGGTGGGGGGAGGGGGTTAATTGACTGTTAAGGGGGTGATTACATTGTGGACTGTTAAGGGGGTGATTACATTGTGGACTGTTAAGGGGGTGATTACATTGTGGACTGTTAAGGGGGTGATTACATTGTGGACTGTTAAGGGGGTGATTACATTGTGGACTGTTAAGGGGGTGATTACATTGTGGACTGTTAAGGGGGTGATTACATTGTGGACTGTTAAGGGGGTGATTACATTGTGGACTGTTAAGGGGGTGATTACATTGTGGACTGTTAAGGGGTGATTACATTGTGGACTGTTAAGGGGGTGATTACATTGTGGACTGTTAAGGGGGTGATTACATTGTGGACTGTTAAGGGGGTGATTACATTGTGGACTGTTAAATAAATTTAAATCTATTTTTACATATAATTAACCAAACGTCCTCAGATAATCCATGAAAAGTCGCTTTACTACCATTTAAAGGTAATAATAGTAAAGTACTCGTACGATGATAGATGTAGGCTATTCGTTGTCTTCCACGATGATCGAAATCAAAAATAATACAAGTGCCGTAGCAGTAAAAACAAAATGTATTTGAAGTGGTTTTATTAATCGATATTGTTTTAGAAAACATGGCGTGTATTTTTTTTTTTATTTTAGTATAACGTTTGATTTGTTTCACTTTCTGTATGTCTGTGAGTTTGTCCTCGAATCTTGCAACTCAAACTTTGGACCTGGTATTATTTATTTAGAAAACTTAAATTTGGAACACGTGCAATCATGACACTCGCGATTTAAATCATTTCGGCCATGAATCACTCACCTTGTAGAATTACGAAGCTTTTAAATTTTACAATAATGTTTAAAATAAGGAGGGGGGGGGGGATTCGCTTTGAGATAATCAGGTCAAAATAAATTTGTGGCGAAGCGTAGCGCCGGTGCAGAGGTTTGCACATTTGTGAAGTTTATTTTATTATCCTGAATAGATTAGCGAAATGATTTAAATTTTGTAATAGTTTTCAAAATCTATAAAGTCTTAACTTATTATATATATATATATATATGTGTGTGTGTGTGTGTATGTCTGTGTGTGTGTGTGTGTGTGTGTGTGTGTGTGAGTGGCAGCATATATGTCACTGGAGCAATAACAAACGTCTCACCTTAAACTGTGTCAGAATAAATAGACGCACATATTTTGATTGGAATGAAATGTCACAGTAACTTTCTGTCTACAGTCGAGTTGTATGAGACACAAACAGAAAATTGACCAAATACACAGGAAGTTGATCCAGTTTGTCAATAGCAGGGAACTAAGAGAGTCTTAAGAGAGATGGAGAGAGAGAGAGAGAGAGAGAGAGAGAGAGAGAGAGAGAGAGAGGACTTGAGACTGAGATAGAGGGAGATGGAGAGGGAGGGAGATGGAGATGGAGAGAGGGGGAAGTCAAATGATGAGGACATAACTGTTGTGAAGTTACTTGACACTTGAGTCACTTAACCATATAATAACTGACTTATCACGAGTGGAGCACAGCTGTAAAGACAACACATACGCACTTTGTATCATTCTCTCTCTCTCTCTCTCTTTTTCTCTCTATCACACATATACACAGTGACACACCGCTCACACACAACTTACTACCACTCATTCACACACACACACACACACACACACACAGTAAAGAAAACAAAGTTACTGCTCGCAGTTAAGTGTTACTAATTAAAGACCAAAGTCCAGTATGGTCAATTACCAAGAGCCATAGAGTCCACTAGCGATGTTACGACAGACCAGGGAGTCCGGTGGAGGCAGCAATACAATGGCGAGATAGGGGGGGGGAAGGGTAGAGGTGGAGGTGGTGGTGGGAGGAGGAGGGAGGAGATATTACAGATGAAGGGCGGATAGAAAGTTGGAGACCCCACCCCCTTCGTCCCCCCCCCCTATCCCTCTTCAACAGTGAACTTGTTACCACGTCAAGTGGACTCCATAGCTCGTATATTGTTTCTTTTTATTTTGTTTTTTAAACTCGCGCGCACTTTGTGTGTACTTCCGGTTTTAAAGTGGGCGTATCTTTTTTTAGGGAAACAGGAAAACAAAGCGACAAATCGTGAGCGCGCGCGCACGCACACACACACACACACACACACACACACACACTCGTACAACACAGAGACATACATACATTGCCTCATTAGCGTTTTATGAGACTAGCACATACTTAAGTATGAAACAACATGTATGTGGCTAACATTGCAATGGATCCTCGACGAGAGAGAAAGTCCCTCGGGTCAAAGGTCAAGTTTACAGACCTAGCGAGAATGATAAAGAGTGCAAACGATATAAAAAGGAAGAAAGAAAGAAAGCTTTTAAGGTGAAAGAAAGAAAAATAATAGACAATTTTTGAATGGGACGAATGCATAGAAAGAGTAAAGGGATAGAGGAAAACAGAGCCTGAAAATCTGATCAAAATGGTCTATATTAAAATCAATATAAAAATCTCAGTACGGCGTGATTGCAAGTACCTGGACCTTAAATGTAGGTCAAATATCGAATCACAGAGTGCAATCACAATTCACTCTTTTACCCCCATTTCCCTGTCACCCACCACCATCCGTTTTTGGGGGTCGTGCGCCGCGTGGCCTATGACGTTTGCCGGGTGGTGAGCAACTGAACATGTAGAATTCAAAAGAGAGAAGTGAGAATGAAAATGGGGTGGTGGAGAAGGGACAACACAAACGAAAATAGACAGACCAAACTAGTGGGGATATAGACAGACCAAACTAGTGGGGGTATAGAGCAAACTGATGTGGATATAGAGCAAACTGATGTGGATATAGACAGACCAAACTGAGGTGGATATAGACAGACCAAACTGAGGTGGATATAGACAGACCAAACTGATGAAGATATACGGTAGACAAACCAAACTGATGTGGGTATAGTCAAACCGAACGGATGTGGATATAGACAGACCAAACTGGTGTGTATATAGGCAGACCAAACTGATGAAGATATACGGTAGACAAACCAAACTGATGTGGGTATATTCAAACCAAATTGATATGGATATAGACAGACCAAATTGATGTGGATATAGACAGACCAAATTGATGTGGATAAAGACAAACCAAACTGCTGAAGATATACGGTAGAAAAACCAAACTGGTGTGGATATAGACAGACCAAACTGATGTGGATATAGACAGACCAAACTGATGTGGATATAGACAGACCAAACTGATGTGGATATAGACAGACCAAACTGATGTGGATATAGACAGACCAAACTGAGGTGGATATAGACAGACCAAACTGAGGTGGATATAGACAGACCAAACTGAGGTGGATATAGACAGGCCAAACTGATGTGGATATAGACAGGCCAATGGAATTAACAGCCTGAATAAACTTAAGGAGCCGTTGGCAATGTTTACGTTTCATTTCTTACGTTTATCTACAACATGTGTATGTGTACATGTTATTTTGGTCTGTGTACTCTGTTCCCTCTACGCTATGTCCGTGTGACCCTTCATCTGACCCTAATGAACTATGTGCATAAGGGGAATCTTTACATTAATTTTAAAAACTTGAAAATAAAGCCGTTGAAACAATACAAGTTAGTGAACTGTCCCTACACACAGACGCGCATTAAATGACTCAACTATCCCGCTTTATTACAGGTGGGAATTTGAGGTTCTGTCCCCCCCCTCACCCGCGTCTACCTGTATCAAGGTAGGGGGTGGAGATCGCGTGCGTTAATCTATTAACACCGAGTTATCACACTGCGACAAATAATTGGGTGTGACAGCGTGGTATATAGGGGTGTGACAGCGTGATATATAGAGGTGTGTCATCGTGGTATATAGAGGTGTGACAGCGTGGCATATAGAGGTGTGACAGCGTGGTATATAGAGGTGTGACAGCGTGGTATATAGAGGTGTGACAGCGTGGTATATAGAGGTTTGGCGGCATGACAAAGTGACACATAGGGGCTTGACGGCGTGCCATATAGAGGTGTGACGGCGTGGTATATAGGTGTGTGACAAAGTGACATATACGGGTTTGACGGCGTGACATATATATATATATGTATATATATATAGGTGTGTGACAGCGTGACATATAGGGCTGTGACAGCGGACAACAAACCACATGCGTAAAAAAAATTCATCAAAGATTCGATTATAGCGGAGATTCCGTTACATAAAATGGCAGACGTAAAACTGACCCAACTTGATGACGTAACCCCCCAAAAGTTTGACCGAGTTTATTCAAACCTGTAACACTCCCCCACCCACCCACCCCCGTCCTTTCCAATCTACTCCCTACCACCACTCCCCCACATCTCTATCCAAACAAAAAAATTGTTTCTATTCTTCCACACCCCTCCCCGCCCCAACTTTTTTACATATATATCCAGCCAAAACAAAAAAAAACACTAGCCCAATTCTTTTCCCTAAAGCCACTCCCATCGTAAATGGAATTACTGTGTCAGAGTATCGGTTGAGAGATCCCACACAGACAATATTGCTCACCCTCCGCACACCGGCCCACTGACCCCCCCCCATCTATATTGTGATGCAAACCCCCTATTCCCCCCAGCCCCTTTTTTTATCAACCCCCCCTCTCTTCACGTGAGCGCTGGCCGCTAGGGGGTTTATTTACGTGCGAGTTATGCATGTTAATTTTGATTTGTATCGATGTCCAGTTGGAGGGAGTAATGTATGTGTCTGTATGTCTGTATGTATGTCTGTATGTATGTCTGTCTGTCTATGTGTCTGTATGTATACGTGTGTATTTCTAGTTAATTTATTAAATCGTTTTTATCGAGTTGTTTTTATTTCAACATTTGAGAAAATTTCCAATTTTTTTGGTTTGGTTTACCAAATGTTTTGATTTCTTTAGACATTTGGTTATATCTAATTTAAAAAAAAAAAATCAAAATGCCTAAATTTATGTCAGTTCTGGTTTTTTAAATGACATTCTTTAATAATAAATCTTGGCTGTATAACATGTCGAAAGTGATGAAATCCAGTCATACTTGAACAATTCAGGTCAGTTTCGATCAGTCATTCAATCAATCTATCGAGTGATCATTTTAAAGCAATCAATAAGTTATTGAGTAAACAAATTTGTCTGTCTACTTTGCCTTCATTTTTTTTTTGTTTCACTTCTCTCGGTAAAATTTTTTTTTGTTGTCGGCCGTTCTACAACGATACATGCCCAGTAAATACAAGGCGATGCCCCCATTACAAAATACCATCACGAGTTTATCTCTACCCGTAACTCATATTAAGTTCATTGTCTGACATGCACTGTCCAGAGAATGTCTTAGGAATACTTGACACCATGTAACTGTCCAGAGAATGTCTTAGAAATACTTGCCACCATGTAACTGTCCAGAGAATGTCTTAGAAATACTTGCCACCATGTAACTGTCCAGAGAATGTCTTAGGAATACTTGACACCATGTAACTGTCCAGAGAATGTCTTAGAAATACTTGACACCATATAACTGTCCAGAGAATGTTTAGAAATACTTGCCACCATGTAACTGTCCAGAGAATGTCTTAGAAATACTTGCCACTATGTAACTGTCCAGAGAATGTCTTAGAAATACTTGCCACCATGTAACTGTCCAGAGAATGTCTTAGAAATACTTGCTACCATTTAACTGTCCAGAGAATGTCTTAGAAATACTTGCCACCATGTAACTGTCCAGAGAATGTCTTAGAAATACTTGACACCATGTAACTGTCCAGAGAATATCTTAGAAATACTTGCCACCATGTAAGCCTTTTGGGGCGAGTGTCATATTCGCTGCAGAAAGCAGAAACTGTCAGATTTATTTTACTGATGGGACGAAGCCGATATTTTTATAGATTGCGATACTGATACCGATTATCCTCTAATGCAGCACCGATTCTGATTCGATTCCCGAGTCCGACATCCAAGTGTTTTAACTCACGATCCTGTCCAGGGGGTGGGGAAGACTTTTTTAAACAGCTTGCCGCACTAGGCTCTTAAATTTGACAAAGTGCCAAACCAAGAGCAGACGTATGGAGTTTTTGTATGTCAGGATCAAACTAACCCCAGGGCTGGCTGTGGCCCGGGGGCAGTCGTTTGACCATGTCCGACTGATACCAAGGTAAACTTTTTGCTGATTTCGCCTGTATTTGTATAAATTTATATAAATACATTTTCATATGCACGTATGCATCTCAAATTAATGTATTTGAATATTAAGCGTTTTTAATCTACGTATTATTTACATTAAATAAAAAAAAATAAAAAAAAATAAACACGTTTTTTAAGTGTGTGTTTAGCAGTTGCGGCCATTAGACTAGGCGACTAGTGTACTTGACCCCGGCATTGATGTAATTTCGCTCGATTTTAGATCTGAGGGTACATGGTTCGATCTCCGGTGAGGACCAAGGACATTTTTTCTCAGGTCATGGCTAAACTCCCCGCTATATCTCCCGTGGTGCCTCCATGGCCATTGCACTATCGGCTATTGTGGGGATGAAATAAGGGCACATTAAACACCGTCCCATTAGTTGTGTTACAGGATCTAAGAGATTTCATCTCATCCTTACAGGGGCGTCACACACACACACACCCAGGCCTTGAACTAGAAGGGGGTCTAGAAGAAGGTGTATAACATTCTACGCTGACGGTCTCCCCAACCTGTATGTTACAATCGCCCTAGAGACCCCTACCCCCTACCCATACTGGTACATTGAATCAGCCCCGTAGCGTGAAAATTCTACAGCAGGGGGCAGGCAATAGCGGGTGGGGGGGTTGGGAGGAGGGGGCAGGTAATACATGTTACTAAGTAGAACAAATAAACATGGGGGGCAGACAAAACGCAGGATTGGCCCAGGCCCCTGCCCCCCCCCCGCACGCTACGGGCCTGCATTGAATTAAAGCCGCCTCTTATGTAGGTCAGTTCAATCACTTTACTTTGTGACCAGTAATGAGATCAAAACACAACAAAATCTAAACGCAATACAGGACTCACGCCATCCATTTAAACAGAAAAAACAGCTGCACATCAAACCATCAAGCAGATTATAAGGGCCCACACCATCTGTTATTAATCCGATTGATTTGATCGTATTCCCACTTTTTCCCATGCGTCTGTATTTCTGTCACACACAATTCACCCAATCTCATTGATAAAATCACTCTTACACCTAACACACACAAACACATACACACACAAACACACGTTCATAAACTCAAAGACACAAATAAATTGATTTGGATGTGATTTTTTTTCAAGCATCTCCCCCCCCCTCCCCGTTTGATTTTATCACTAGTTCATTCCCCGTGATCCTCCAAGCCATTGCGCATGCGCCAATGCACAAATGATGCCGCGACGAACCAATGAAACACCGACTTGATAATCCGGGAATATCCGGTACCGAAACCATCGCGTGATGGCACAACTGCGATTTTCATTTTTATCTCTTGTTTAGCGAACACATTTTTTTCTTTTATCTGAGTCTGATTTAAAAGTTGAACATTACATAACGGCTGAAATGGAGCATTAACGTTAAACATTTTTTTTCTCCATAATCGGCCAAAAAAAATAAATTTGGCTCTAAATTGATTTTAAAGAAATCAGAAACGCTTTTTAAATAACTTTAAAAAAAATTATTATAAAAAAATGTTGTTTTATTCAGAATACCAGTCATCGTAATTTCTGTTTTCGATCTAAACGCCCAATAAATGATCGATCTCTTGAGTTGTTGATGAATAATTTAAAAACTCAAATTATAACCAGGTGATAGTTTAAAAAAATAAATACATTTTCTCATGGATGTTAAAAATATCTCTAAAGTAATAAAACTTAAAAAGACGATAACAATGACATATTTATCAAAGTGTAGAAAAGCTTCAATTTTGTATATTGTAATGTTGTCTTGGTTGGGGAAACTGGGTTGGAAGTCCAGTGTGGTAGTTGTATATTGTAATATTGTCTTGGTTGGGGAAACTGGGTTGGAAGTCCAGTGGGGTAGTTGTATATTGTAATGTTGTCTTGGTTGGGGAAACTGGGTTGGAAGTCCAGTGTGGTAGTTCTATATTGTAATGTTGTCTTGGTTGGGGAAACTGGGTTGGAAGTCCAGTGTGGTAGTTACTTTGACGAATCGCCCCACTTAATTAGTACGCTCTCAATCTAGCCTCTTACCAACAGTGACCACAGTGACCATGCTTAAAAGTACTTCAACTGACACACTGAACTCAACATTTCCTTCCCACCAATCATTCGTTGGTCAAGCTTGTCCACTTCATTGTCCGCTTGTTCCTTTATGCGTTTACTGACCCACATTCACTACTGACCAGCATGACTTAAAATTAGTCAACATAAGTTTTGCATTCTGATTAAAGATATGCATACTATTAAAAAAGAAGACAATGAAGTCCAATTCATTAGTAGAAGAGTAAAGTAAAGTTTGAAACTATCCAACATAAAAAGATTAACTTGTTTTTTAGACTTGAATTTATTTTTTTAAAGATGGCTTTTACACATGACGAGATAGTGAGATGTAAAAACAAACACTAAAAGAAATCTCATCAACAGAACAGAACAAATTCATATCTGAATCATCAGACATGCGCCAATATGGTTGCCCAAAACCTTACATTTATTGACCAATCGGAAAAAAAAAACATCAACACCGGAAATGAAAACATAAGAGATTCAGATATTTATAAAATATGGTCAGTGCTAAAACTCTATCGGCGTTAGGTGGAAAGGATATTCTCGTTATAACGAACAGACTCGCACAATGACACATATAAATATAACAAACTCTGTTTTTTTTTAGAATATTTCAAATATTGCTTTTTAAAAAATAGCGGAAGAGAGTAGACATTAATTTGAACTATTACCAGATTGTAGTACATTAAACAGTGCTGTAATAATCAAAATTAAAACAACAACTCATAAAAGTGTTTATTTCATTTTTGTTGGATGTTATGAGCACGGAACCGCCTCACAGTTTGTCATTGTTTACGAACTTGTGAATAATAATGTGTGTGTATTATACCACTGAACATTAGCAAAATATTGGTTGAACAATGGAACCCATCGTAGAGTAGTACTAAGGGTGTGACGTCCATATATACATGCCTCTGGGTATGAAATAATATCTAGGCAGACCCCCCTCCCCCCACCTCCAGCCCTCTTGTGCCTGCCCCTCTCTTTATGAGACTGTGTATGAAATAATTTGTAGGCTGACCAGTGCCGTAGTGAGTTTAACTCGAGCCCGGGACACAACACCTTTTTAGCGCCCCCCTCCCATTCGAAAACCATATAATATTATATGTGAAATATTCCACTTGGCGCCCCTTTGTGAGTATCGCCCGGGGGGGGGCAGGATACCCCCACCCCCTTGCCCACCCCTCGCTACGCATCTGACGCTGACATTCCCACACCAGCCCTCGTGTGGCCCACTATGTTTGCGCCTGTGTATCGGGTAATATTCACACATTCAATGAAGTTACCCTTTTCACCGAACCATCCCTTAATCCGCCCCCCCGCGCCCCCACCACACCGTCCTATCCGTGCCCATCGGTAAGAAGCCCCTGGAGCAACATCTCCATCTCTATGTCTGTTTATTGTATGTTTGTGTGCCGTCGCCTGACATTGAGTGAGCTGCTTACGATATGTCACTAGGACACAACAGAGTTTAAAGGTCAGAGGTTAAAGGTTCGGGCTACACGCAGCCAAGTATAATTTTAACAATATAATCGTTTCGTATACATTAAAAAAAGTAATTCGTATTATGTCATTTAATTAACAATAATGTTTACTAAAATCATTCCTTTATTAAATACTAAGGAATAAGTTCACATGACAACCTGAAGAGTCCCGAAGACCAAGACATTCACATGGTGTCTATGATATACCAAGACAATTTCTTGGTGTCTATGACATACCAAGACATTCTCACTTGATGTCTATGACATATCAAGACATTATCATGGTGTCTATGACAAACCAAGACATTTTCTTGGTGTCTATGACATGTGAAATTTGAATGATGCTAATCAACATCTTTTCACTAATATTTCAGTTTATCACAGATGGGGGGCAAATTACGGCCCGTGGTCCACGTCTTGGCTGTCAGGCTCTATGATCCGGTACGCTCTTTACTACTTTCAGCTCGCTTATAATGGTTTTTTTTATTATTGATAGTATTGTATTTCAAACGATTCAATGACTCCACCCATCTCATCTAGGTCCGGCCCTTCGGTAATATTTACGGAACCAAGCTTTTCCAGGCCTAGATTAGATTAGTCAATTGTAACCCTCCTGGCCAGTTTTCGATAACTTGTTCCTCTCTTTTACATACGTCCAAACCAGGTCCAGAATGCCGGGTAGAGCCTGTTATTATGTTCGATCATTTCCGTGATGATCTTCTTCCACTAAAATAGAAAAACGTAAACCACAAATGCTCAACATCACAGAGATAAATAAAAATAAAACAATAAACCGTTTTAATTATGTCAATTAATATCAAAAGAATTACAAATCCCAGCTAAATCTGTTCAAATTTAATAAAAGATCACGCCCAGTGGCTGATCTATTTGCAGTAAATTTCTCCTGCTTAAATATTCACAAAATTCGTAATTGACGTTATCTCTTCTTTCACTTCGACATTGGCTGATCGCAACCAGTCAACGTTCGTTTGTAATGTAAAGTACACACTCCATCCACCTGTCGGCCCTTCTATCAAATTTAAAAGCCCACTGCCGCCAACGGTTCAAAATGTTTGCCCACCCCACAGCTCCAGATGCTGTTATCACTGTTATCACAGTTATCACTGTTATCACTATAATAAAGATACAGTCGGAATAGGAGCCGTAGCTAGCTATTTTTTTTAGCGCCCTGTGCAAGTTATATTTTTACACCCTGTGCAAGTTATATTTTTCGGCACCTTCCTCCCAATCTGAAAAGTGCAAAAACATTTAACAGCGCTGTTTCGTCGCCCTTTCCTAGTTCAGCGCCCTTCGGGGACGCGCAACCCTCAGCGCCCTTCCTACGCTACTGACCATAATGTCTGACCCTTTGACCAATTAACAGATTCAGTGGTAGACTTATAGCTAATGTCCATGGTCAACCGAACGACGCTCATCAGATATACATTTTCTTCTTTTTTTTTTCATTAAGCTACATGGTTTGAGATCCCCTGTTCCAGTGAACACATGCGGTGAACTATTTGTTTGAGATCCCCTGTTCCAGTGAACACATGCGGTGAACTATTTGTTTGAGATCCCCTGTTCCAGTGAACACATGCGGTGAACTATTTGTTTGAGATCCCCTGTTCCAGTGAACATGCGGTGAACTATTTGTTTGAGATCCCTGTTCCAGTGTGAACACATGCGGTGAACTATTTGTTTGAGATCCCTGTTCCAGTGAACACATGCGGTGAACTATTTGTTTTGAGATCCCCTGTTCCAGTGAACACATGCGGTGGAACTATTTGTTTGAGATCCTGTTCCAGTGAACACATGCGGTGAACTGGTTTGTTTGAGATCCCTGTTCCAGTGAACACATGCGGTGAACTATTTGTTTGAGATCCCCTGTTCCAGTGAACACATGCGGTGAACTATTTGTTTGAGATCCCCGTTCCAGTGAACACATGCGGTGAACTATTTGTTTGAGATCCCCTGTTCCAGTGAACACATGCGGTGAACTATTTGTTTGAGATCCCCTGTTCCAGTGAACACATGCGGTGAACTATTTGTTTGAGATCCCTGTTCCAGTGAACACATGCGGTGAACTATTTGTTTGAGATCCCCTGTTCCAGTGAACTATTTGAACTATTTGAGATCCCTGTTCCAGTGAACACATGCGGTGAACTATTTGTTTGAGATCCCCTGTTCCAGTGAACACATGCAGGTGAGTGAACTATTTGTTTGAGATCCCCTGTTCCAGTGAACACACATGCGGTGAACTATTTGTTTGAGATCCCTGTTCCAGTGAACACATGTGAACTATTTGTTTGAGATCCCTGCCTTCCAGTGAACACATGCGGTGAACTATTTGTTTGAGATCCCCTGTTCCAGTGAACACATGCGGTGAACTATTTGTTTGAGATCCCTGTTCCAGTGAACACATGCGGTGAACTATTTGTTTGAGATCCCTGTTCCAGTGAACACATGCGGTGAACTATTTGTTTGAGATCCCCTGTTCCAGTGAACACATGCGGTGAACTATTTGTTTGAGATCCCCTGTTCCAGTGAACACATGCGGTGAACTATTTGTTTGAGATCCCCTGTTCCAGTGAACACATGCGGTGAACTATTTGTTTGAGATCCC
>JAGDYQ010000177.1:486161-649901 GCA_021962125.1 Bulinus truncatus | reverse complement strand
GTTTTGCGTTTCTACAATAAAAACTCATCTGTTGATGGTATGCCATACAAGTGTTGTTCTGAAGTCATATACCTAAATATTGAGTACATTGGACTTTGCCTTACTCTCTCCTGCTTGTGAAACCAGTTATTAATAGGCTCTGTTAGTGCCATAGTGTGTGAGTGTGTGTGTGTGTGTGTGTGAAGTGCTTGAAAGGATGTTTATCGCTCAGATACTATAAACCACTTGTGAGACGGTTTTATGATGCCTTTCTTTCATCCCCAATAATGCAATGGCCATGGAGGCACCAGGGAAGATATAACTAGGTGACTGGACACACCGGGAGTCGAACACTAAACCCACATGTCGCATCGAGGAGATGCGGTTCGGCACCAAAGCCCCACCCAGACACCCCAGTGCCACATTGTCCAACGATTGTGTTGTTTGCAATTTAAATCTAATACACAGGACTGAAAGTAAGTAAGACGACCTATTTTTGCTAAGTTTTCGAACTGGCTTAGCCCAGATTATTAATCATGCTAAAAACAGATAGCGTACACATTTTATTTTCAGTATTATTACCAGATATGTTAGTAATTTTAAATTTATAAACATAATAAAACTTTAATTCACCAAAAAACGATTAAATGCACATAAATGGTAAAACTTGATAAAAAAAAAAAACGAAATCTAGTTGTTGTTGTTTTTTTTTAAATGATGGTAAAAATAACCTCCTTTTTTTTAATCGGGAAAAAAACTAGTACCTTGGTCCTATTTAAAAGTTTTCATTGAATGTCTATTGTCTTATAAGATTCTTTTACTGCATTCTTCCAAAATTAAAGTACATAGATGGTGAACATCTGGTCCAATAGATTGAACATAAAGAACCATTTCACAATATGCAATCAAGAGATGCAATTACAAAGCCAAATGTGCTCAAAATATATGCTTCAAGGGCACAAAAGGTCACTTTAGAAAGAACTTTACAATAACTATCTTAGTGGTGGAATATGAACAAGATATTAACATCTATCTTTACAGGGACATCAAACACAAATGATACTCGTGATCACGGGAGTGACAGGGGAGGGCAAGATTCATCGAAAGCATAAACATCTTCTGGTCATCTCTTTACATTGACATCCCTGGTCATCTGTTTACATTGACATCTCTGGTCATCTCTTTACATTGGCATCTCTAGTCATCTCTTTACATTGACATCCCTTGTCGTCTCTTAACATTGGCATCTCTGGTCATGGTTTTACATTGACATCTCTGGTCATCTCTTTACATTTATCTCTCTGGGCATCTCTTTACATTGACATCTCTGGTCATCTCTTTACATTGACTTCTCTGGTCATCTCTTTACATTGACATCTTTGGTCATCTCTTTGCATTCACATCTCTGGTCATCTCTTTACATTGACATCTCTGGTCATCTCTTTGCATTCACATCTCTAGTCATCTCTTTACATTGACATCTCTGATCATCTCTTTACATTGACATCTCTGGCCATCTCTTTACATTGACATCTCTTGTCATCTCTTTACATTCACATCTCTGGTTATCTCTTTACATTGACATCAATGTTCATCTTTTTACGTTGACATCTCCAGTCATCTCTTTACATTGACATCTTTGGTCATCTCTTTGCATTCACATCTCTGGTCATCTCTTTACGTTGACATCTCTGGTCATCTCTTTACATTCACATCTCTGGTCATCTCTTTACATTCACATCTCTGGTCATCTCTTTACATTGACACGTTTAGGGGACCATGTTTGAAATCATCTGTTTCATCAAATATAATATCCAGCCTTAATAAATATAAATAATAAAAATCTTTATGAGAATTTCATTGAACTCAAGTCCCATACTACATTTCACAGGGCCGTTTTAAGGCACTTTCAAAGTCGTAGGCCCTCCCCATCTTCATTTTTAATTTTTTTCAAGAATGCACCCGCAATTCTTTGCGATTTTAAATCTAAATAAGCTTTTGAGGACGTCGTATGTGACTTTGCTAAGACAAAGAGCCGAAAAGTTAACATACTGTTATTTACAGATCTGCAGCTTGACGTGCTGATCTCACACGGTTATATATAGTTACTTTAATACAAACTTTATTAAATTTTATTGGCATTCTGAACTTGTTTTTCACTATATGTTCTGGCTTTCGTAAGCCCTTGAAAAGCCCTGACATTTGACCTACTTTAATGTTTCTTGAAAAGTTACTTTCATTAGTTAAATATATTCCCTAAAGAATGTCGTTAAAGTGAACTAGATTGTGTGCACATGCATTTAAATGTGAGTTTTAAATTGAACTTAAGTTTTGCAGTCTCATATATATTTTTATTTCTAGTCAGCAAAAATATTCATAAATCAAACACTGTGAAAATTACTGCAATCTTTAAAGATAGGCGAATGTACATGAATTTTTGTGTGGATTTGTCTCCTTCTAAACTGCATTTAAACGTTTAATAAAATTCAAAAGCAGACGTAAAAAAACCTGGTATTATTTTTTTTAGTGTTGCCAAATTGGCGGGCTTCCCGCCAGTTTTGGCAGTGTTTTAAGTGCATTTTTTTATTTTTTGAAAAAAAAACTGCACAGCTTTATTATATGTATGATTGTGATTACAGAGTAGTTTACAATGCTCTACTCATTTCAAAGTTCCTTTTCAAAAAGCACAAGGCACATTAAATGTGCTTTATAAGTATATAAATAAATATATATATATATATTAGAGTCAAAATCACACCCAGTCCCTCCCACTCCCGCGTTTTCAAAACCAGTCCCACCCGCTCCCAAAAGAAATTCCCCCCAGTCCCACCCACTCCCGCGAAAAATTTTCCCAACCCCACCCGCTCCCGCGAAAAATTTTCCCAACCCCACCCGCTCCCATCAAAAAAAAAATTCTATAACTCATAAATAATGGTTTAAAAATTTGTTTATAGAAATCCTCTCGAAAACATACATGAAAAACATTTAAGATAATAGGTAAAATAAACAGTTCTACAATTTAAGTCCATGTAAAAATAAGATGCTATTAACACTCTCTGGAGCAAACTGTGACCGCCTTTCTTCAAGAACGCGACCAGCCGAAGAAAATGTCCTTTCAGATGAGGTTGATGATGCCGGTATGCTCAGAATTTGCTGCACAACTTCTGAGAGATGTTTCCATGCAGTTGATTTGTCCCTCCAATACTCTAGTAAACTTTCACACTTTTCTGTACTTGCTAAATAAGCTTCCACCTAACTATCTAATCTTTCTAGGAGCGTCACCTGGTCGTCATTGTTAACCCTAATAGCCTGTCCGACGTCGCCTCTCGGTCTTCACACCTTTGCTGTCTACTATTCTATTGTTTCCCCACCTTGTCCTAAGTCGTCTGTCACCTTGTCACCCTTATTGGTATTACTCCTAACTCTTAGATATCTAATATATTAAAACGTCGAAGGGGATAGTCTCTGTCTCTAAATCTACTCTAGCGTTTTGACCAAAATACCAAAAATGTCAAGGAAAGGCCCTGAACTAGGTGTGTATCATACATCACACATCATCCCAAGATCATCCGTACGATTTGATTGATTCATCAGAAGTCTGCGAGAGTCCCACTCAAACAAAACCCAAACCCACGGGAATCCCACAAAAACAAAACCCAAACCCACGGGACTCCCGCAAACACAAAACCAATCCCATGGAACTCCCGATAAATTTATTTCCAATCCCGCGAATCCCAATCCCGTGCAGCTCTTTAATATATATATATATATATATATATATATATATATATATTTGTACGTGTGTGTGTGTTACTACCACTTTTAGCTAGTAGGCCAATGTCATACACTGGTCAGCGTCACTGGCCAATATATTTACTTTGGCCAACCAAGTGGCTATGTGCGAACGTCTACAGTCGAAGTGACAATATAAACAGTACAGAATGAAAGAGATAACACCACCTATGAGCTTTTTTTGAGAGTCGGAAAACATTAGAGCAGGTTACATTTATTGAATACAGATTGACCACTGCTAGTGACCGACTGCTTTTACTTGATTCTGATGACATGTATAGTCTTTTGGTGCCAATAGTAGGAATTGTAATGAGGTGGCTGTGTCCCTGCTTTGATCACAGACAATGATATTGTTATCAACAAGTGTTTGCTGACACTAAGTCCCTGAATTTTAGGGTCACTAACATTAACTTTCTGTTGCGGTCGAAATGGTGTGACTCAAGTGTGTCAAATTGCTCGCATAGAGAGGTGGCGCACCATCTCAAGCAATACTCATTGCTGTGCACAAACGTTTGATAACTGGGTATGTGCATAATTTACTCTTTCAAACTCAAATAACTACGTTTTGAAAAACTCAGTGAAGGGGTGGTGGGGAGGGAAAGGGGGAGTGTGAGCCCCACCCACAGACAAGCCTGATATATAATTCTAGTCAATATAGAGTTTTTTTTTTAAATTCATTTTTCTTGTTTATGACCTACTGCTCGCAGTCCATAATTTGTTTGTTGCACTTTAAATCGTGACGCTGGTACGGAGCACGTAGCCTTTCATTTCTCTTCACTTAATGACAGATCTTGTGTTTATTCATTCACAGAGCGAACGAGACCGAATAGGTTCCTCATGTTTAATAAATAACTTAAGAGAGGTAATCTTCAATTTCAATGAAAATAGCTTAATTACTTCCCCTTTTTATTTTTTTTGTAATTTTTTTTAACATTTTTTTTGCGTTAAATTCAAGATAAAATCTTACTAAATTTTGTATCATCGTATCTTCCTCAATCAACCTGTCTCTCTTTCTGCAAATCAATGAAAAAAAGTTCAAAGTTCATGTTGATATTGTAAAAGTAGACTTGTTTTTGTAAGAGCGGTAAGGAGTTACGACTAGATCATATTGAAATAGATTAGCGCTGTACTTTTACAATAATCTCACAACGGTACATGTTTCAACACATTCTTTGTTAGCTTGTGAACTTAAAATAATCAGCCGGCAGTGAACTGAAAGCTGTGTATAATTTGTCAACCTCTAACATCCTGTGAAGAATACCTTAGCGCAACAATTCACAATACCGCCGTTCTCATGTCAAAAAAAACGAACTTCATAATTTTGTTTCTGGTCCAAATGCCAAAGTAATCTACTACAAGTCTCCACTTGCGCAACAAAAAATAAAAAAAAAAGGAAAAAAAATAAAACAATAAAAGAATTCTTACAACTCTTATAAATGTTTGGGGACTGGTTGGCATGATAGTACCGGGTTCGATCCTCTGTGAGAATCAAGACAGTTTTTACAAGGTCCTACTGAAAGTTGGTTGAAGTCCCTAAGTCCATTCAGCTTTAGATGGGTACCTGACTATAGCTGGAACAAGGAAAGGCGTCTAGGCCCTGCTCTAACCACATAGTTCTTTTATATCCCGAAGCTACAGATGAATCCTACACTACGTCTGCTCAGATGGCCCTTTAGGGCTAAATAAACTTTATTTTTACTAATGTTGCTATTAGTTTGTGAGTTGCGCAGCAGAATACCTGCTGTCAGAATAGTGTGTGTCGTTGTGAGAACTGTGTTGGGTCAGTTAGCGTGTTTGAATGGCATGGCGTGGGTATGATCGTGAAAAGGGGTGGAAGATCAAAGTCGTAAATGGAGAGTGACCGGCGTGACCAGTGTGACCAGTGGAGCATTGCTGTATTTGGTTGAGGAGATCAGAGGGGTTAGGAGGGAAGGTGCTTGTAGGTGAACGCGGAGAAGGGAGTTAACCTACAGTAAAGAGTTTATCGTATGGGACAGGTGCTAGTTCACAGTGTAAAAGTTGGGCCTTTGGTGACTATACCATTTGTCTGGACTTTATTCTTATTTTTCCATCATTCTTTTTATAGATTTTATGGATTAAACTTATATTATTTCGTTTTTATGAGTACATTTTCCTATTACTGAATGGATATTTGAAGTGTTGCTGTTGTGTATTAGTTTGTGAGTTGCGCAGCGCTGTGTTTCTATGTGCGAGTTTTTCCCAAGTGTCATTTGGTGCGTGGTGTTCAAGAAGCAGTTGTAAGATGCTGCACAGCAATGGCATTGGTAACTGACTCCTAGATGTACTATTTATCCTCACCTTTCCCAATCGATTTAGTTTAAATTCATAATCTATGACCGTGGGAATTCATTTTCAGCATACGGGATGGAAAGTCAAGATGGTTTTCAAAAAAAAAAAAAAAAATTATATATGGAGCGGGTAATCGTGCGGTGTGGAGCACTCGACCGGAGAGTCCTGGGTTTGAACCTTTATTCAGAACTTGTGATTTTTTTTTGTTGAGGTCGCGGTGAAAGTTCAAAGGTCCACCCAGCTTTAAATGGGTACCTGACCTTAAGTCGGGGGGAGAGGGGGGTAAAGACGGCAGGGTGTCGTACTGACTTTTTAGATACTGTGGGTACAGAAACAGATAAACCTGACAGAGTAAAGCAAAATGGGTCTTAAGATGATTTGAAACGATTGATAAGGACTAGACATCGCACAGAAGATGTCCCCGCACAGAAGATTTGTGTGATGTATGTTCAGATTGTAAATTAGTCACAACATATTGATATATGTGATCATTGTGATGTACATTTGTCGAATCTTGGGTGCAAGACTTCACGTCCTAGAGGACTTACATCCCATTTTTTTTGAAGAATGCAACAGTCAGTGGTTAATTGAATACCATGCTTAACGTAGATTCATTTATTGATTCTATTATGTGTTTGTTATTGTTTTTAAACCAAACATCGACAGACACATAAGACATACATAGTCAATCATGAGTAGACAAACTCTACACACATACACACACACACATATATATGTATATATAAACACTTGAGTGAAGATATCGGTACCACATTTTCATGCTTGCATGTTCCACGTTTTAATGTGCCACTCGCCTGCCTAGCCTGGCTTTTAAGTTGGACAATGTTAATATAAACAACCAGATCAGACAACAGGACGAAGGGAATGGTTCGCTCCTTACACTTGTCTCGTCTCTCCTAGCGATGTTTGAATAACGAATTTTTTTAAATTTAAAGGTAAACAGATGAAAGATGGCGACAGGACTGCTCTCAGAGTTATTGCTTAGAATAAAATGTCTTTGTGTTTATGTTTTTTTTTTTCGTTTTGTTAAAACAATATTAATTTATTTTCAATTTCTGAAGGGATAAAAAAAAGAGAAATTAAAGAGTTAAAAATAAAGGTAATGTCAATGATTGATTCCAGACTTGTTTAGTAAACATTGAACTTATATTTCATGGAAGATCCGTTCGATATGGAAGGTTAATTGAAGATTAAATTCTGACATTTGGTTTGACTCAATATACGTTGATTCCATCTGCGTTAAATGTCCAGCAGAAATCCACGGTTTTCCTTATAGTGCGACGAAAAATGAGCATTTTGTATTTAATTTAAGCAGGGTCGTTTTTTTGGTTGGGCTAGACAAGCCACTTTTCCAATCATAGGAGTCTCAATTTTATTGGCCATCTATATTACGTTATTCGCGGAGCCATTGGGAGGGTCCCAGCAACGAGATTTGCTAGGGTGCACCTAGCTCGGCTTAGATGGTGCGCATATCTGTAGTTTCATTACAACACCTGGCTTGGTTACATCACAATCAACCTTTTACTCTAATAACTGACTATATCGCTCACTGACGCCGGTTATTTATAGAGTCATTTTTAAAGATGATAATATATTTATGGTCCTGAGTTAATTGAATATAGTTCGAATAACTATTTATATAAATATATACATTTATGGGTTATTGTTTTTTTTTTTTTGCCTATGTAAATAACATAAATAAGATCAATAAACACGTCTCGTGCCTGCCTCACAAACCAATAGGGAGATATACAAAATATACCTTTGAATATGCATATTATTTTTTTACTAGCTGTACCCTGCAAAACCTTTGCATAGAGATATTTTCCTTTAGGTCTGATCAGTAGGCTAGGTTATTTTTGGTTTCGGACAGATCCGATTTTTTCATGATTTTTATTACTATTGTTTACGTTTGACGATTTTAAACTGGAATACTGTTGTATTAATTCTTTACTTTCAATTTAACGCGGAACCCACACCACTATTATTTATATAGATCTTATTAAGCCTTTATTAAAAAAATGTATAGTAGGCCAGTTACTGTAAATATATATTACACGTTTAATATCAAAATGAAGAAGCAATTTTGAACAAAGGGTTTATTAATTTTCAAAATATTTTTTTTGTTATTTAAAACGTTAAGTTCAATTATTAAATGTTACAATATGCATCTTGAAAGAAAGACTTATACTATGGAAGCCTTTATCTAAAAATAAAATTCTGATTTCCCCATTAACCGATTTGCGTTACTTTAAGCATAACACTATGCTCCGGGAGTTTGTTTACAATATAACGGTTCGTTTCGGTGATCCTGCGGCGTCTGGCGATGATCTGGGTAAATATAGGAAACGTTCGGTGAACAGGAAGTCAGTGCTAAACTGAACTTTGTAGCAATAGCCTACTTTCTACGTATCTAGTTGAAAATGCATGGCGCTTGAACAAAAAGAAAGTGTATACAGAATTATTTGGTCACTTTATTGTAGCATTTTTTTGGGGGCTATTCACATATTATGTAACAAAATGATTACCAAAATCTACAAACCCAGTTACAACAGCGGTTCTAAACTTTTTTTTCGTGACTGTACCACAAAAGGTGCGAAAGTATATCCGTGGGTACTCCTCACCCGTAAGTTCTCGAATAAATGCCCTTATTTTCTTAAAGGGACGAGTTAGCCTTTCTATGTGAGGACAAATGGATATTTCAGGTCATGGTTAAAATCCCCGCTATGCATCCCGTGGTGCCTCCAATGCCATTGCTCTATCGGCTATGTTATGGGATGAAAGAAGGGCACTGTATGAACAGTCCATTTACTAGTATTAAAAATCCAAGTGATTTCATATCATCCTTACACCAACTTAACAATAGGTTTAATTAGACATGTTTTCATTTTTTTTAAATATTTTCTTTTTTTTTTTTTAGAGATTCTTCCGCTTAACGGCATACGGTTACTAAATTGTCTTTTGGTATCCCTAGTCATTCTGGAGGGGGGGGAAGAAAGGACCCCACCGGGGGGGGTGTCCACGAAAGTCTTGTGAAGTATCCGTCCCTGGAAACTGAACCAGTAAACTATAGACCTGATCGATGTTGATGTTTACATTTTGTGAGTTGATCGATGCAAACAGGAAGAAGGAAGGGGGAGGGGAGGGAAGGGGTAGTGGGGATGAACACGTTTATTTTTATATTAAGACTTAAAAAGTTCATGTTTATTTGTAAAACAAACAATATTGTGTTATAAGATAATAAATTTTTATGCGTATTTCTTCAAATTGCCTTGTAAATGATTCGAAGTCTTTATTCATTTTTGTTTTTTCGTCCAAATGGGCTAAGTACAGAGATAATTTAGTAACCGTCCACCATAATGCGTAAGCATCTCTAATGAAGAAAATATTTTTAAAAATGTAATCACGTTCAATTAATCTCTATTGTCTTTTGCAAAGAAATTATAACAAAATATTTTCCTACTTCCAAATGTAGAATAAAGTAATAAAATTTACAAATGTTTAACATCCTTTCGAAATCAAAGCTAATTCTAGTTCTAAATAAAGCTCTTTTCTAGCTATTTCTCGAACCGAAACTTAATAAAAATGTTTAATATTAATTTTAAATTGAGTATAATTTGAGTTTTATCAAGTTCTCCTCACTGTAATCGATTTTATGTGATCTCTGACGTCATACTCGATTTCAAGACATGAGCGAACTAAGGCCCTCGGGCCAAGTATTGTCCTTCAGGCTGTGATTCCGGCCCGCACACGGCTCCTATAAGTTTGTTCACATCACTGACGTTTATATTTAGTTAATGTTATTTCATATAAAAAATTCACCCGTCTACTCTAGCACAGGCGGCCTTTATGTCAGAGTTTAGAATCCGATGTGTTCCGCGGATCGAAATGTTTGCCCACCCTTTGACCTAATCTCTTCCGGGTTCATCAAAGGAACCATACAGTCTGATGTAGAAACAAAAAAAAAATGTGTGACAGAATTTCGGTCGTGATGATTATGACATAAATAAATTTTCGCTGTCAGTCCTAGTTGTGGGGTGGCAGATCTCTTTATGTGGACAGTCTTCGCCAGATAAAATAAAATTGTAACAATATTACTTTGAATCTCATAGAACTCGGGTATAACTCACGTGGCTAAAATACATCCAATCGGATTTCTCGTTACAAATCCCGCGAACGGCATCGTGGGCCAGGAACTACTGTGTTTTTGTCATCTCCAGTGTTGCCAGATAATCCGTGGCCAGTATTTTTTAGCACGCTCTGAAAAAAAAAAGAAGCCAAAAAAAAAAAATAAAAATAAAATGTTTTATATTGTAATAATGTTGCTCCACTTGCTATTCCACCCTGTGGATAAGTCTGCAGTTGACATCTGCGGTATCAAAACTGTGTCCCTGACATTTCTCTAAGCAGCTTCTTCTTTCGTCTTATAAATATTAATTTATTCAATGTGTGGCTACAATAGTTGTTTTTTTTTTAAATCGGTCAGTTACTATGATACTTTTTATGTTTTTACAGTTACACAGGGCGCCGAACTAGGGAGTGGCGCATAAAGACCTCTGTTTGTGAACTTTTCAGATTGGGAGGAGGGCGCCAGAAAAAATGTTAGAAACACAGGGCGCCGCAATAGCTAGCTACGGCCCTATGCGTTTACAGTCACGTATAACATGTAGGATTAAAGAACTGTTACATCGTTCCACACACACATACACACACACAAACACACACACACACACACAAAGTATCAATTTTACCAAAGCTTTACTCGACATGCTCTCCTCATTGGTCTGCTGATTAGTGATTGTGTAGGTGGGTTTGGTAGATATCTGGAATCTCAGGCCTTGAAGTCCACTACACAGTGGGGGGGGGGGGGGGTTCATAAATGTGTCCAGTAACACAGTTTTAAAAGTTCAAGACAAAAAAGATGTTGTGTTTTTAAATTGCGATTGTTCATTTCTAATTAATATAGGGTGTGGTGGTGAGGGTGTGGCGGTGAGGGTGTGGCGGTGAGGGTGTGGTGGGGAGGGAAGGGAAGGGGTGTGGCGGTGAGGGTGTGGCGGTGAGGGTGTGGTGGTGAGGGTGTGGCGGTGAGGGTGTGGCGGTGAGGGTGTGGCTGTGAGGTTGTGGCGGTGAGGGTGTGGCGGTGAGGGTGTGGCGATGAGGGTGTGGTGGTGAGGGTGTGGCGGTGAGGGTGTGGCGGTGAGGGTGTGGTGGTGAGGGTGCGGTGAGGGTGTGGCGGTGAGGGTGTGGTGGGGAGGCGGTGCGGTGTTGAGCAAGAAATGTTCTTCTCTCCCATAGTACCACCTTAACTGTAGATTCAAATTGTGGATCCGTAAAAATTGAGTACAATCTTAGGTAGTAAGTAAATATGCAAAGGTAAAAGCTGTGGCGATATAGGTGGCATTGAAATATTCCCTCTGACATTCCGAAGGCTGTGTCGCGCCCTAAGATATTTGATGTGCGCCAATTTAAAGAAAATTATTTTTTTTTTAGTGCTGCATAGCGGTGTAAAGGCCTACAAAGCACATCTATTTTAATGCGGGCTCTAGGTGAGTCGTGTTTGCGCGCATACGCGCACATGCTAGAGGAAATAGTGGCGATACGTCCTGAGGCAGTAGGCATTTAGGTAAATGTGTGGCCTAATGGGTGGTACGTCCTGAGACAGTTGACATTTAGGTAAATGTGTGGCTTAATGTGGGATACGTCCTGAGATAGTCAAACATTAAAGACACAACCTCATGTTTAGTTTATCAAAACTCGGCTGCCAAACTGCGTAAGGATTTCTGCAGTAAAGTTTTAAAACACTCAGTTATCTATTTATCTAGCTTTCTAATAGTATGTTTGTCCGTCGCCTCTCTCTCTCTCTCTCTCTCTCTCTCTCTCTCTTTCTCTTTCTCTCTCTCTCTCTCTCTCTCTCTCAGTTTATATATATATATATTTGTGTTTGCTTGTCTGTCAATCTGTCTGACTGTTGTCGATCTAAATGTCATTCTTTATCACTGTCTTGCTATCTATATATTGTGTTGTGTGTCTCCCTGCCTGTCATCTTGTCTACCTACTTAACTACCTAAGTGTTTAACAACCTATATATCTACCAATCAATCTACGACAGTATTTTCAATTTCTTTATCAGTACATATATTAGAATATTTATGAGCTGTCCATAGCTCTACCTCCGTGGATTCTAAATTAACACCTCCCTCTTACACTTTCCACATGACCGACTCGTTCTCTGGCCTCATAAAATATGCAGCATCTTAGATAATGGAATATTCAAGCTAGAGAATGCGCACTTGAATATGTAATGGCTGTCTGCAACTCCTTACGTGGAGACTGATGCCACGTGACACATCGGAAGGTTTCTTGAAAAAAATTTCAGCCATAACTTTCAAATTAACGTACGGAGCTATGGTTATTACATAGGTTTATATCCAGGCCCATAGCCTGCGGGGGGCGGGAAGGGGGGGCAGGGGGCCGGCACCCCCCCTGCGTTTTTTTCTCGCCCCCTCTGCTTGTTTGCTCTACTTAGTAACATTTATTTCCTGCTCCCCTCCCCATGCTATTGGCCTGACCACTGCTGTAGAATGCCTGGCCCCTGCTGTAGAATTTTCACGCTACGGGGCTGTTTATATCTGAGTTTACTCATAATTACAGTTGTACAAGTGACAAGTTATAAGTTGAAATAAATAACAACAATCTATCGCATATTACTTTTACTATTTAATTTTTAAAAAATGCGTAAAAAATGTGTAGAGATCGTTCGTATATTTCTCCCCACCAACCCTTTACCATTAGGGACATCTATTCACGGGAAGGTTTTCTGAAAATGAATCAGTCATGTATGTAAACTATAAAATTTAGCAAAAGATGCAAGGCAATAAAATCTGTTTGCTCAAGGCAACAATACCAAAGAGTATATGATGGAAGCAGTGAATGACTCGTGTTCTCTGAAAGTTGATTTATTTGGAAGAATCAGTCTTTGGACAAGTGCAGTTATGAGGAAAACATAAGAACTTGGAGAGAGCAGACTGCTACAGATAGACCAGAAAGCAAGAAAGAAAGTAGTTTTATTAATTATAAAGTGCATCATTGTTTGAAAAAATGTCTTTTACCAATGGCTAAAAAATGTCACCATTACTGTTATTGGTTTTCTTATAGTGAAGCACCTAAATATTGTTATACAATAACAGTTGTATTAAATATATCTTTCAACATATGGTGTAATACAAAAAAATAAATTCAGTTATGTACAGCCATAACATTATCAATCTCAATGAGTTCAACAATAATTGTAGTGTAAACAATCGGCAAAATCGATCAACTCAAAGATGTGCATTCTGTACATTTATATTCTGCGGCTTGGCAATTGATCTCGTGTTCAATAAAGATGATTGAGCCTAGTGTTCAATAAATATGATTGAATCTAAGGTTCAATAAAGATGATTGAGTCTAGGGTTCAATGAAGATGATTGAGCCTAGTGTTCAATAAAGATGATTGGGTCTAGTGTTCAATAAAGATGATTGTGCCTAGTGTTCAATAAAGATGATTGAGTCTAGGGTTCAATGAAGATGACTGAGTCTAATGATCTAATGAAGGGAACGGATTGTCGGGTGGCAAAGCGCTCGGCGGTAGACCTGAGAGTCCCTGGTTCGATCTCCCGTCATGGTTAAAGTCCCCGCTGTATCCCAATAGGTACCTCAAAGTCCACAGTACTTATCGGTTATGGTAGGGATGAAAGAAGGGCATTACAAAAGCAGCCCCATTTCGGATCATCCTTACAGTGACTTCACTCGCTGCTCTAATGAGTGCGTCACAACTTCTCATGTTGATTCGGGGTTTGAATTGGAACTGTAAGCTGACTTAAGCTGAAGCATGCGTTGGCAGCATGCTTGGAACAGCAACTGGAAAATAAAATTTCATGGAAGTGCTTATAACTTTTACAAGACTGTAGCATTTAGTGGAATCTGCCTCAACGCATTGCCGTTGAGGAAGGAAGAATTTGGTCTGGCAGGTCAGAAAAAAAGGTTGGAAGATTTGGCGATTCCTTGCGATCTATTCATATATTGAAACATTACACCAGCAAACTGTGAACTACATTCCGAGATGTGCCAATAGTAGCACAATGTTCGTTTTTACTTTTCTACTATAATTTACTTTTTTTCCAGCAATTTTTGATAAAAGGAGTTTGATTCGGCTTAAAAAAAAATTTGACTTAATAAGAAACTGGAATACAATTCACAACAATCTTGTGTCTGGCCACCATTGGTGTATAATGACAAAAAATAGAACACATCTCGTAAATTAAAAGTTTTAATCCGTTTCACTTTCTGTGGGTCTGCAGGTTTGTCACAAAATCTTGTAACTTACTTTTCGATCTTTTCATTATTTGGCACACTTGTAGATTGTTCATAAGCAATACATAATTTTAATGATTTCGAGTCAGTGAATTAAAATCTTGTAGTATTACGAAGCTAATATTTTTTAAAGTAATGTTTATAATTGGGAAAATTGGTTTTGAGATTATCATGTTATAAGCTATATTAACAAAGTAGCGCCCTAGATCTCAGCAACCATAGGTCCTAGACCCATGATGTATATATCATTTTGTAGGTCTTGGCCTGCTAAGTGTACATCAAAAGTTCATTTCGCGATAGGACCTCTGAGGGCCGGGCTTCAGGGCTCCTAAGGGGCTTATATATTTTATATATGGCCCCATTCTACACCTTGTACGTTCAATAACCCATTCATTTGGTGCGAAATACTGCAGCACGTAGTTTCACCAAGATTTATTAAGAAACTCATCAAATGAAATAGTAAGCTTGTGTTCTGAGTTTAATTGAAAGTATCAGAGCTATGCAACAATTGACGGAGTTTTCTGACGATTAAATGACTACAATTTCGAATGTTTTCAATTATGAGTCCTATTTCAGTAACCACAAACCACTTGTAGTTAGATTTAAGAGAAAATAATTTTTTTTCAAATATAAAGAAACGTCTTTATAATATTTTTTTTTACAGATATATGCATTACACAATTGAATTTATAAACATTTCCAAAATTTACAAATATTTAATGAAAGCTAACAAACGTACTGATACATAACACGAAAATGCGCTAACACGTCCTGTGTCCAGAATGGAACAGGCTTAATTGCTTGTTTTATTCTCTTCTGACGTTCAGAACAAGAATAAACAACTTTTATACTTGATAACACCAGACCTGTCATGTCAATATTTTGGTCAGTTCTACCATATTGTAGCATCTGTCATTCATGCAGTAAATTTGTTATTATTACACTTTTTTTATTACAAACTATAAAAAAATTGTCATGAAATGATAACGTCATGGAGTCATTAAGTGAATATCAATGTTTAATTCTAATTATGTATTCTTTCATTTAAAGACATTGTGTCCAAAAGAATAGTACTTCCTTCTTATATTCTTCAAGTCATATATCCTTTCTCTTTATGTGTGTGTGTGTGTGTCTCTCAGCCATCAACACAGTTCGTGCTTCGCCAACGTTCTAGGGGAAATTACTTTGATTAGAATTTAATAATTTATCATTTGGCACAACGAGTTATCTCCTGTGTCTAGGGGGGAAAGTGACGTCAGCGTCTGAATAATGGAGTTCACTTCTCCTGTTCACTAGAAATGTCTAGAACAAAAGCTAGATTACCCAGTCACTTCTTGGGTTTTACGTACTTAAATAGAACTTTGTGTGTGTGTTTTGGTTACTTTCTTCTAATGAAACTATTTTCTGAATTAGAATTAATATTTTATAGGTCATACAGTTCAATTAAATCTGAAATTTAATCAAAGTCCTCAAAAAAATTTTTTTTTTCAAAGTAACAAACGCCAAGGTATTATTTTTTTTTAAATTATAATGTGTGCTCTCTTTTTGAAATGCACATTTTGTATTATTAGAAACAAATGATATTGTATTCTTAAGATCTGGTCACATGGTTTGGACGAGTGTCAAGGCGTGATAGCCGGCCAGAAAACTATTCTCCAAGGGACTGTAGAAGGAGTCCGTCGCAGAGGGCACACGCGGGAATCTTGGTTTGACAATAGAAAATAATGCCCACGACCACCAATGAATGAACTAAGGACAGCCACGCAGGATAGACAACTCTGGAGAACTATGTCTGTGGAGGTGACCATGAGTTCTACACCACAAAACCACACCAGTTAAGGGTATGTTGATGATGATGATGATGATGATGATAATGATGATGATGATGATGATGATGTTGATGATGATGGTGATGATGATGATGATGATGGAGGGGCGGGAGGGGGGGTAGGGATAATGATTGAGCGATTGACTGTGACCTGAGGTCAAGGGCTAGTCGGTGAGAGTTAGGTGAAAGTTTACCGAATATGTACCTTACCTAGAATGACCTAGATTCAAACCCTGGTCTAGCTAGGGAAGTAAAGACAGCTGGACGTTGTGCTACTACATTGTAGCTACAGAAACATGGTGTTAAAGGCTACAGGATCCTTAATAAATCTTCATAGCATCTATTATTGTATAAGAGTTATTTTCCAATCTGAGATCTCAATCAGATCTGTTTGGTTTACGCATTACATTGATGTAAAACAACAAGCTTAAAAAAATAGAAAATCAAATTATTATAATTAGCCGGTTTGACAACAATATCTGTAAAACTATTTTATAGTATAGTAGGTGTACAATAGTTACTACACAGAGGTTATTAGAAAGTGTACATTTGTTTTTTGTTCGATAACATTCATAAAATAAATAAGTGACACACATTACTGAGTCGGTGCGCATACTTTGATAATCCCCTTTGCTTGCTGTGTCGATTGATTTGTGCTTTGTTGCCAATACGATATTAATGCTTTTGATAGAACATCTTGATTTTTCTAGAATTAGTCTTACGAAGATTGAACTCAAATTTAGTTAACAATCAATGTGATGCTTTTACTACAAGATGTGTTTGTGGGTGTTTGTGTGTGTATGTGTGTGTGTCTGTGTGTGTGTGTGTGTGTGTGTGTAATTTAAACTTCTTTTTTTAATGCTAACAATGGAAATTTTAGTAAAATTAAAAAAAAAATCTTTTAATGATGTGGATCTACGTAATGATTTCCATACACAATTTTTGTTTTTATAACTTATTAGTTTACATACACAATTATTTGTTTCATTAATACTATTAAAAAAAAGTTATAGAATTATACGATGCTACATATCAGACTGTTACTGCACAGAGGTTGAAGTCTCGATTAACATGATGCGTTTTTCTGGAGTCCAGTTCAAGTGACCAAGCCAGGACTCCCTTCGAGACTCACCAGTGGTCAGCTATGCTTTCCCTTGATCGCAGTAGTGACCCTATGACCATACGTTTTACTTATCGGGCACAGGACGATGGATGACTATGATATGAGATGGTCTTGGCTATGTAAACGTCTCTTAAGTTTTGACAAATTTGTGAAATCTCATGCACAATATAACAGTGTATTGAATGAATCTTATGAGACATAGGATATCGAGTGATAATTTACCGATTCAAATGCGAGTAAAAAAAAAGTAAATTTAATCATCCGGGCAGGTGAAGTGCAGAGTTCAACTATTTCATTAGCCCCGGCATACGAAGGGATTGTGTGGGTAGCACGTCTCCCAGTCGACCTTCCTCCCACAACTTAAAGTCAGGCACCCATTGAAAGTGGGTGGACTTGGGAACTTTCACCGGGCCCTGACAGAAGGCCAAGGGTCCCACTCTTGTCGACAGTAGAGCGCTCTACACCACACGACAACCTTCAAATTCTCCATATTTATCTATTAATTGTCTAGTCACTAGTCAATTCCCTGCCTCATTACCCTGTCTCGTTACCCCGTCTCATTATCCGGTCTCATTACACTGTCTCATTACCCTGTCTCATTACCCTGTCTCATCATTCTGTCTCATTACCCTGTCTCATCATCCTGTCTCATTACACCGTCTCATTACCCTGTCTCATTACCCTGTCGAATTACACTGTCTTATTGCCATGTCTCGACACATACAAAAACACTTATGTTTACATTTGAGGAGTCCACGGAAAGAAAGGGACATAGTCACAAAAATGAGAAAAAAAAAGGAGTTTCTTTCCCCTTTGACTTACTTTAACCTTTAATACGTAAATACAATAGAAATAGGACAGGTCTTTCCGTCATGTTAAAAGTTCATTTTGTAATATTGTATGACTGTTCATTATTCCGTGAACTCCTCATATTATTATGTTAATAAACGTAAAAGGTTATGGGCAATAAACCATCATGGAGGATGAAAGTAAGGAAGGCGATTACAATGTCCGGTTGAGTCTCTCCTAACCTTAACATACCCGCCACCCCCTCCCCCCGCGGACCTCATTACAATGGACCAGAACATCCGAAGAGTATTAATTAACCATAAGCCTCGGAGTGGCCACCTGACAGTTGACTTCTGTGTGCGGCTGGTCAGAGATGGATGGCTCAGAACTGACCAGCGACAGGGGGGCATTTAGTCACGGACGATACACGCGATGGTACCGCCTAGGATGTTATCAGTTTATTTGAAGTTTAAAAAACTAAAACTAAAGCAACAACAGGAATAATTAGTTAAACACATAAATTAGTGTCAGGTAATTAGTTAAACACAGAAAGCTGTGTCAGATAATTAGTTAAACACAGAAAGTTGTGTTAGGTAATTAATTAAACACAGAAAGTAGTGTCAGGTAATTAGTTAAACACAGAAAGTTGTGACAGGTAATTAGTTAAACACAGAAAGTTGTGACAGGTAATTAGTTAAACACAGAAGTTGTGACAGGTAATTAGTTAAACACAGAAAGTTGTGACAGGTAATTAGTTAAACACAGAAGTTGTGACAGGTAATTAGTTAAACACAGAAAGTTGTGACAGGTAATTAGTTAAACACAGAAGTTGTGACAGGTAATTAGTTAAACACAAAAAGTTGTGACAGGTAATTAGTTAAACACATAAATTTTTATTAAAGTTAACGCTCTATTTTATATCACCCGTGCTTAACACTTTGTTTTTTCTACAGAGTAAACTAATGAATACCGCAACTTAATCAACTAGTCATAGTTTCGGACTTTGGTAGGTATGAAGGGTTCAAATATTGTGTTTCTGTGTCTGTAAAGCAATTGTACACAACGATACACTTTTATTTGTGTGTAGTAAAACGGAGACATGTTCAGTATTAAAATTAAATATACTTATTTCCGGATTAAAAGACCTTATAAATGAAACTTAAAATTTAAAATAAGATCATTTTTATTGTGATTTAAACTATTTTTATCCTTTTTTGCTTTTGTGCATATTGGGGGTCGTTCATTTGTTATTAAGTGTGTCAGTGATAGGTGGACACTGTCGATGAGTCAGCGAAAAGTACACTGAATCATTAGCCACAAAATCAAACGTCATACATTTCATGTCAAGAAGGTGATAAAATTTTATTTATAATAACTAGCTATACCTGCCAAACCTTTGCGTAGAATTATATTCCCTTACGTTTGATCAGTAGACTAGGTTATTTTTGGTTTCGGACAGATCCGATTTTTTTCATGATTTTATTACAATGTTGTAGAAATACAAAAAAAAAAAAAAAAAAATAAAATAAATGGAATTATTTCACATTTTGCCATTTGGATTTCATGTTTCATGTTTGAAACTATTCAAAACTGTAGACTTTTAAAAACATTTATCGAATTGAGACGCCCTAAATACGTCATTTTGAATTTTTGATTTCTACTTTCAATATAACGCAGAAGCGAGACCGCTATTATTTATAAAGATTGTTTTTTGTATTTTCCAAGTCGTTAAATACGGCCTTCTTTTTTCTTTTTTGAACTATCAGTTCAACGGCGAACTGAGACTTGCTTTTAGAGCCCGTGAGATTAAACTCGATGTGTTCCTCGAGATCGGCATGAGGGAAATGCCATACAGCGCTATGGTTAGCAAGCTACCTGAATGGTCCATCTGTGATCCTCCATTATGGGGCACATGATCCAGGGTTTTGGCAACATCTTTAAAGTGAAGCCAACGAAAGTAAACACTGGGCACCAACCTCAGAAAGTTTGCCACAATCGGACAACGCCTAGTGCAAAACTCAACAATTACTGCCTGCCCAATTCTATGAAGCCTCATCAACGCTCGTTTTTTCGGACTGCCGCTCTAAATGACTTCAGACATGTCTGGCTGTCACCCTCAGGCCCGTAGCCAGGAATATTCGATTGGGGGGGGGGGGAGGGGGCAAAGAAATTTTAAGGGGGGGGCGAAGAAATTTTTTTCGGGGGGGGGGTGCCGAAGTAATGATCCTGGGGCACTTTGACCGGGGGGGGGGCAAAACTGTTTTCATTGTTGAAAATTGGTCTTAGAACAAAAAATATTTTGATAATTTAATGATGTCTTACCTAAACTTGCAATAACGGGGGCGGGGGGGGGGGCATGGCCATGGAGGCACGAAGCTCCGAAAGCTTGGGAATGGAATGGTGCATTTTAGTACCGATTGTTTAGCTATTAATTAGAAATATCGTATTTTAATTACGTTTCAATAATGCATGGCATGTTGCAGTTTTGTTAAAAATAATGTAAATAGTAAAGAGTTTTAATGATAAAAAATTATTGAGGCTGAGCAATGTCTGATTCCTGTTATAAATATATTGACCATTTGTTCTGCTACACAATTATTACATAATAGATACCTGATTTATATTATTATACTGTTGGTTTAACGTACAACCCTGGAAGAACGACAAAGATAAATGAATATAGCTTAGCTATTCGTGAGATATTTCTTATAAAATATTGAAAACAAAGAACAGATCTATCAACAACAAATTAACCAGTTGCAATTATTCAATTTAAAATAAGATTAATTCTGCTAAAATATAAAATTTGCAAATTAAATAACATCACTCAGAAATCACGGAGTTTGTACTTTATTATTTTATTATACATGTACATATGTATAAAAATGAAGTCAGAAGTCAATGTTATTTTATTAACTTATTTAAGTTGCTAGTTGTCCTCTGGAGATATCAATATATAAAACAAAGTTGCGAACAGACCCATTGACAGAAATTTCGGGCCCCTGGCAGGGTGACACGGGCCCCCGTGCTGATATTAATATTTTAAAAAGTTGATTGGCCAGCTCAGTCCGGGCCCCTAAAACTCGCCGGGCCCCTGGGCATTTGCCCCCCCCAACTCGTCGGCACTGGTTGCGAACTTATATTATTATACGTTTCAAATTTGCAAACGTCGTGGTTTAGCACTGAATGTACCTAAAAATGCTTCAGCATTCAGATAGTCTGTTAAATCTTTTTTCAAATGCATGCAGGACAAGATTGCTTAGACGCTTTTGTAACATTGATCTGCGATATGGGTGAGCATTCTTGTGAGGGTTAAGAAACTGTTCTCACACACGGCTGTTGAAGCACCAATTGTCAAATGCTGCTCAAAATACCCAGAAGTGAACTTCAATAAGATTCAATCTTTTATGCCCAAAAATTAGATCAGCTATATATGTAAGTAAAATAGCCTGAATGATTGCCCCCCCCCCCAGCCTCCCTCTGGCTACAGGCCTGGTCACCCTTTTATCCCAACTCGAGGACCACTGATTTTGTTCGTACCCACTGTGACGTGTAGAATTTTCTACTCCTCCTCCACCCCATAACTTCTTCCCCTGGTGACACTTTCATCCCCCCTCCTATGTGAATGCCCCCCCCCCATTCTAACTGACCATTCCACACAACGATGGACCAGAACAGGCTACAGCAACAACATTCACCACAAGGTCGACATGACAAGTTTCATGTAGGTTTATTGTTGGTTTAAACTTGTCCCCATCATGTAACTCAAGCGTGATTGCCCCCCCCCCCAACCGACCCTCCTGTTCCGTATATGACTTAATTAGTTTTCACACAATGCAATTGGTTTAAAGGTAAAAGTCTAGGAAGCTGCTAGTTTTAATTTTGGAAACTGGCGTAGTTCGGTGTTGATGGTCTTAAGTAATTAAATGTAGTCGACTTGTTTACAGTTCTAGAAGTATCTGGAGTCTAAGAGTCAGGTATAGATAGTTTTACTCGTTTGATAATTGCATTGCTATTAAAGTGTCGTATGTCGTAAACTGCACGGAGTAGTTTTCTTCAAGACATCGAAATTGCCAAACTTTAGTTCAAAAGTACCTCAGTTAGAATCGGTTACAAGTGCGTCATGCTAGGCGAACAAGATGGGGACATAACATTTGACAAGAAAAATTTAAATGTCACACTCACAGATACTGGCGCAGGAGTGTCCGATTTCGGAACGCTGAACAGGTGAAAGTCAAGGGTACCTAATCAACGTTAAATTAATTATGGGTTATAGTTATTGCTATGGGTTACAGTGATTACTATTGCTAACAGTTGTTGATATGGGCTACAGTTGTTACCAAGCGGCCTAGAAACAATTCTTCCTCTATCTTCGCTTCTTTAAAGGGTATCCAGACAAAACCTCCAGAGGACAACCCCCCCCCCCCACGGACAAAACCCCCAGCTGACAAAACCCACAGCGGACATAACCCCCAGCGGACAAATGCGGGTTTTGTCCTACACTCTCTTTAAACACATGATCCATAATGAATGTCTTTAAAAAGTTTAAATATTTTGAATGTGAAACAAACTTTGATCAGACGCGAATACATGTTCATAAATTAACATTTAGGTTTAAGTTTTCTTCTGTAGCACTAATTAAGCCAAATAATAAATTGCGACGGATGTACGAAGTCTTACTTTGCATCACACAAAAAGAGTTGATTTGATTCATCAAGTCTGAGTATAAATCTTGCAGGATCACTGGTCACACCAGAGGGCAATCTACCGCTCGGACAAAGGTGGCTGATGAAACACGACAATTTCCCCCCTCCCAACCCGTCCCCACTACCCTTTTTTATATTTTCATTCCCTTATCTCTTCTTTCATTTATTTAGCTTAAAGTTGTATTGTGGGAGGCCAGCTGCAGTGTGTATGTGTGAAAGTTTGGGAAAGGGTGGGGAGTGGGGGAAGGTGGGAGGGGGGGGTTGAGGGGGAGGGGGTACTTCATCTTGAAACAAAAACAAATGGAAAAAAGAGAGAGTCGATTTCGTGACGACACGCGAAAAAAGAAAATGGCAAAAGGGGGGGGGGGGGCAATGTCGGGTCTGGTTGGCTGGACAGATAATTTAGCGAGTGGATTGTGAACATAAGGTGTATTATTAGGTCGATTTGCCTGATAGGCTTTTGATGAGGAGCCCGGGGGTGTGGAGTTGTGTGCGGTGAGAGTGTAAAAAAATTCACTGGGCGGGGGGGCGTGGAGGGGTGGGAGGCGGTTGAAAGGGGAGGGGCAGGGGGAGTGGAGGGAAGAATGAGATTGACTGAGGTACCGTACTGTTGGGAGGATTATCTTGAGGAATGGACTGGCTGAAAAATTAGAAAAAAAAAAGAGTAATTAATTCAATTCCCCGGCCGAGGGCAGTGATATTTCATTGTCTCTGGTTTTCACAAGTCTCCGAGACAACCGGACTTCAATCACGGGGCGGTCATTTATAAACGGAAATTCTCTGTGTCTCTCCTGTGACCTCTGAAGCGTCTTACATGACATGCACACACGGACAATTAAACCCGCGGAAAAGGGTCAATTAGCAAAGACATAAGACATGAAAATAAACAGAAGACATTTAAAAAAAAAAAAATGTAATAGTTGGTGACTTTGATAAAGAGAAAGCAAAGTTACTGTCGACTATTTGTGTATGTGTAAGTGTTTGAAATGAGTGGAGGGGATTTTTATTTAAAAATAAATATTGTACAAAGAATTGATTACAAATGACAATAAAAATGACTTTGATTTAATTTGGTCTACTGCCCAAACATGAGAAATGTTTTTATTTTGAACAGAATGAAAATTTTGGACACTATATAGTGGTAAACAATACATCGGCATCTAAAGGGATGAATAATAAACAAATTCAGGCCAGTTGCAAAAGACGGCTATCTCGGATGCTTGTCGGAGTCCTAATTAAATTTAGCTTATTCGTTTATTATTTTGGGCACACATCTTATGATCTCAAGACCTAGTTGAGTGACTATTGTTTAACTTAGATATAGCCAATGCACATTTTGTAGCATGTATATACTAGCTGTACCCTGCAAAACATTTGCGTAGAGTTATATTCCCTTAGGTTTGGTCAGTAGGCCTAGGCTATGTTATTTTTGGTTTCGGACAAATCCGATTTTTTCATGATATTTATTACTATTGTTTAAGTTTGACGATTTTAAACTGGAATACTGTTGTATTATTTCCTTACTTTCGATTTAACGCAGAACCCACATCGCTATTATTTAAATAGATTCTGTCCTTTATATATTCAGAATTGGTGATTTCCCTTGTAGGCAGTAATTTGCTTTTTACTTCAGCTTAATGCATATATTAAAATTCAGCTTTCGAATATTTGCCTGTTGTAAAATTGGTATTTCTTTTCAACTTTGACTACAATTAGTAAAGGTTCTAAAATATTTATATAGAAAAGGTTACATAAAAAGCCATTTCTTAAATTTTTGAATTCCGCTTCTGCAGCAACCGGAAGTTCGTTTCAAGTCCAGGTTAGCACAGTAATGTGTGTGGCCGACGTAAGTGTCATAACAAAGTTCAGTGCGTAGTATGTCAGTACGTGGCACTTTGACTACGTTTGTAAACGAACCCATTCTCCAGCTTTCTTTTTAACACAAAGGCCCTATTATACAGTCTTAAATCTATAAAACCCATCAGCCCATTTCTTGCATAGAAATGCTATATCATCAAATGCCAAACATAAATTTAATCGTAGTAAAAGAGTTAATATCTTCCACGCTACAATTTGAATGTCATTAAAGTAATTTCTTTATAAGATATATTTATTTTTATTATACTCTGAGCTGTAGCTATTTGTAAGCAAATTTTTAAATTGGATATAAAATTCGTTAAACAATACAAATAACAGTACTTAAAGATAGGCTGAGACAGTAAGGGAAGTTGAAACAGTTGTATGTAATCTAATTTGGTGGAAGGTCTAGCCATTTACTGTCAATGTTCCTGTCATTACTCCGTTCTGTAAATGTCCTGTTCTATCAACACCTTGTTATGTCAAAGTCCTGTTGTGTTATATGTCCTGTTATGTCAATGCCATGTTCCGTCCCTTACCATCAATGCCCCGTACAGTCAATGTCCCGCTCTACCAGTGAGTGCCCTGTATTGTTAAAGCCAAATAGGAGTTTTATAAACTATAATTTCCTGTTACACCCCGAATAGTGGGCAGGCACGCCGAGAGGGGGCAGGGGGTCATTGCCAGGGGGCCCACATCTTAAGGGGGCCCGGCCGCCCCGACCATGCCAATTTTTTCACGACTTATTGTTTATTAAGGGGCCCGCAATGATGTCCTGCCCTGGGGCCCGTGTTGACTCTCGGCGCCACTACTAGTGGGGGAGGGAGGAGGATGCGGACTCTACAAATGTCACTCTATTTGCGTTACAAAAAGTACTAATTATGTCAGATTCCGCCCTTGCCTCGCGGTAAAGCAAGTGCAGCCCATGGTGAACCACGCCCCTTTTTGCCCTCCTTAAGTTATGCCACTGGTACAGATGCCAGTTTGTTTAAAGTTACCATTAAGATTCAAATACCCGTCTAAATCATGAAGAACTGAAAACACTGATAACGCGCGAAGAAGTATCGTAGCACTTCAGCGGGGTTTAAACCTCGAGACGTTTACCTGACTACCACCTTTCTACCATTAAGATACACAATCTTATACTATTTATAGATTCTATTTTTAAAAATACATAAGAGTTTAATTCTATTTAAGCATGAAACAAAAAAATAATTTCGTACGGGCCCTATTGTCTTCGATAATTGTTCTTAGACATTTTACCATCTTTAACCATAACCAATTCGTTATTTCACAAATATGACCTTATTTTGAAGTTTTGAAAATCATTTCCCCATCAAGATCTATTTATACCTTGACCCACATCTTTCAATCGAGCAGAGTACCTCTGGAGATTGTGACCATTAAAGCGGTTAAAGGTCATTTTTTTTTCCTTTTTAAAGTATGAAGTGACCAGAAAGAATTATTTTGTTTTTGTTATGCCATTCCTGGAGGTTCGTAGAAGAAAAAAAAGTTTTTAACCTAATTAGATATCAATAATTCATTGTATCGTTTCCTCCCCGGCCTCTGCAGGCTGATGGATGATGTTCACGAGAAGCCTATGAAGCCTCAAGTTCGATAACTTAACATTTTATATCTCATGCGAGAGAATTGAGGAAAGGGGGAGGGGGTGGGCGGGGGTGTTTTTATAGTTGCTCTAGTCAAAAATGTGACAATAAACAAGAAATTATATCAACACTAGATGGGGGGTGTGTTCTTGAACTACAACACATTGTGGTGTCATAGAAATAATGGAGAACTGTTCTCAGCAGGATAAGATTCACATGAAAAGTTGGCAGCTTCGTTGATAGAAATATTAACGTTGAACATTCATTGTTCCCTAATTCGTCTAGTGCAAATGTTTAAATAAAAATACAAGACCAAATTCAGCAACAAGAACAACAGCAGCACATTTTTAAGATCATAATGGTGTACAATATGACCAATCGATGAGTTTTAGTTGGCTCCTACTATTATTTCTTGTTATTTAACTACTTTTTTCATAATAAAAAATTTATTATTTTTTCACTATAAAATGACCCTTTAAAATAATTTCTACTTTTATAACATAGAATACGACTGTCTCTGTCGCAGTGTCAATCTATTTTTAGAACTATAGATTATGCTTGTAATGTAACAAAATAGCTTATCGTGAGTAAAGGAAGATATGGATTTAAGTTATATACAGTAAAAATATATTTGCCTTTGTTCTATTTCCATTGTATCAAGTTTCTTCATACACTTTCTTTTTAATGTTTTTGTTTACTTTTACACAATTTGAAAACAAAAGGTAAACATTTTATGAGGCAGCAGCACCAAATAGTTTTAGAAGTCCAACGCCTCTATCCAAATACTATGAGTCTATTTCTTCAGTAACTAAATTAAGTTATTCTCATACTTTTTTGGATTACTTCCGGTTCTCAAAGAAAACACATTTTATTAATAGTTGTATGATTCAACATTTAAAAAGTAAAAATAACAGTTACAAACTACAAATAAAATTATAAATGTAATAAATCATTTCAGTTATAAAACTATTTCAATTATGATTATTTTATATATAACCCTTTCAATTATGATCATTTCAATTATAATCCTTTCAATGATCATTTAAATAACATTTAGAATACAACAAATAAATAACAAACTAATACTATCTGTTTGGCAAGGTCTGTATTTCTAGCGAACTGTCTAGGTTAAATTATTTTCTTTGTAGAATCACACTCCACATTGCTCGCAGTCTTTCAAATTTCTTTTTTTTAGAGCATTTTCGAAAAAAAATGTTCTATTGTCCCCGTTTTGTCTGTCTGTCCGTCATCACCCTAGATCTCAACAACCATTAGTCCTAGACCCATGATGTATATATCATTTTGTAGGTCTTGGCCTGCCAAGAAATGACTTTGTCCGTTTTGCGATCTGACCTCTGAGGGCCGTAAAAGGGGGCTTATAAAGTACCGTTTTTTACTATATAAGCTATATTAATAAAGGAGCGCCCTATATCTCAGCAACCATAAGTCCTAGACCCATGATGTATATATCATTTTGTAGGTCTTGGCCTGCCATGTGTACATCAAAAGTTCATTTTGCGATAGGACCTCTGAGGGCCGGGCTTCAAAGCTCCTAAGGGGCTTATATATTATACATATGGCCCCATTCTACACCTTGTACGTTCAATAACCCATTCATTTGGTGCGAAATACTGCAGCACTTAGTTTCACCAAGATTTATTAAGAAACTCATCAAATGAAATAGTAAGCTTGTGTTCTGAGTTTAAATGAAAGTATCAGAGCTATGCAACAATTGACGGAGTTTTCGGACGATTAAATGACTACAATTTCGAATGTTTTCAATTATGAGTCCTATTTCAGTAACCACAAACCACTTATAGTTAGATTTAAGAGAAAATATTTTTTTTCAAATATAAAGAAACGTCTTTATAATATTTTTTACAGATATATGCATTACACAATTAAATTTATAAACATTTCCAAAATTTACAAATATTTACTGAAAGTTAACAAACGTACTGATACATAACACGAAAATGCGCTAACACGTCCTGTGTCCAGAATGGAACAGGCTTAATTGCTTGTTTTTTCATTTCCTTGTGGCTCTCATCAACTCTATAAATAGACCTAGGGGGATTCTTTCATTCAACATTAAATAAATAAAAAACAAACAAAGAACAAAAGAAAAAACAAAAACAAACAAACAAACAATATTGTAGGCCACGAAGTTATTGTTTCAATTAAATTGGAAAAAAAAATACAGACTATTATTCTACAATAAACTTTAACTAGAACCACTGAACCACGGACTATGTTTAATATATGTAGGCTTATATATAGACATACATATATAGTGACCACTAGATTTCTGGTCAGAAACGGATTATGGACAGTTTAGGCCAAAGGTCAAGTCCTACAGTTTGATCCCTATTTAAAAAAAGAGAAGAAAAGAACATTAAAATATTTTTATGCAAATGTAAAGATGACTTTTTGCTAGTTGATGCGCCGGGTCTTTAAATCCACCTTTGATACTGGTTTTCATACAGTCAACTTGACTTAGGGGTAAACATAGGTGTCGCACCGAGGAGGTGTTCAATATTTGACTCTTTCCTTCTTAGATTTTAATTGTTGTCCCTTTTTTTCTTTTTCTTTGTTTCTGTGGCCGGGTCACCAACAGGCTTTAGACTAAGTTTTATGTAAATTTAAAACGTCCGATAACAAGTAGGTGCGTGCGAGTGTGTATGGTAATGGTGGTAGCAGTGGCGTAGTAAGGGAGTCAAGGGGGGCATTATGCCCCGGGCGCTACTCACAAAGGGGCGCCAAATGGTATAATTTACATACATTTTTATATGGTTTACGAATGGGGGGGGGGGGGCTAAAAAGGTGTTGTGTCTCGGGCTCGAGTTCAGCTGGGTAGTAGTATAAAAAGGATACTAGAACAGTTTTAGAAACCGTTGTTGCCCAGTGATGGGCAAACCACTACCCGAGAACCAAATCTGGGATGCCAGACTGTTTCGCCCGGCCCGCCATATCACTGACCTTTTATGTTATGCTTTTTTATTTAAAATAGGTCATGTCAGCACTCCATCCAATACATAGGCCTACTCATCTGACTTGTCCATCTAATTTATACACCCAACGAGGCTCGCGAGTCCAAATATTTGCTCACCCTTGGATTAGCCTCTCATTTCTTTCTTAAATTACCGTAGTGTTAAAAAAAAAAACAAATAATAACAGCGAAATCCCGATGCAACAAACAGCCCCGTCTTTTTAAAGCCCCCCAGAAATGTATTAGCCATTTCCGGAAGCAATTATTTTCTATTCAAATCACACCACGAGATAATACATTTAGCCCCCCCCCCCCTGTCTCGGCTTCCCTAACGACACCACATCTCTTGTTTTAAATTTGGTAAAATTCATTAAAACTCTCAATTTATAAGGGGCGTGGCAATGTCTGCCACGTTAAATCAAATTTCCATTCGCACATTTCAACAAGACATAGATTGGTTCTGTTATCAGTAATGTGTTTCATGAAGACAGTAAGGCCGAGTTGTAGTCGGCAAAGTCTCGGATTATAATCGTACTTGAAATTCTAGCTCTTTGATTAAGTTGGACTGGATTGTGAGTTTAAAGCGCACTTTCTTCATATGTTTACTTCATGGATTCTGCATAGAAGTTACTTGATAGTTTTTTCAGTGTTTATATGTGGGTTACTGCATAGATTTTCTCTTTTTGTTCTATCCAAAAGCTACCTCAAGATCTATCTATCTATCTATCTATCTATCTATCTATCTATCTATCTATCTATCTATCTATCTATCTATCTATCTATCTATCTATCTATCTATCTATCTATCTATCTATCTATCTATCTATCTATCTATCTATCTATCTATCTATCTATCTATCTATCTATCTATCTATCTATCTATCTATCTCTATCTATCTATCTATCTATCTATCTATCTATCTATCTATCTATCTATCTATCTATATATATATATATATATATATATATATATATATATATATATACATATCATTTGAAGATTTCCTCGAATACGATGGCATGACACCATTAGAAAGGACCACCAGAATAACATTGGTTCCGCATCAAAATTAGTAAAGTTCTAGTTGAATAATCGTCAACATTTAAACTTATTTTTCTTTTACAAAACAACAACAACAATAATAGCAAAATAACTTTTTGTTTCTTAAAGGGCTAGATGCAGCAATACGGCCAATTTAATTTACTAATGACCAATGTTGAACAAAATTGGTCATTCACTGACCTTTTCTAATGGGCACTATTAGTCTCAGAGTATCCCCCTCTGATAGTTACAATTATTGTGACTTACAGACAACTGTTTGTAATGTCCTGTGTGTTGATGAACTTTAGAGTGGTAGCGCTAGATCACCATTAGGGAGGGATAGGTCACATTGCTTTTAGTTTGTATGTCAATTAATTGATTACCGTATTAGTTTATTGTTCTAACTATTGGTTTTGAGGCTTCAATTCGCGACCGACAGAGGCAGAAATTGTTTTTAATTGGCACCCCTTTACGCACGGGTCGTCGTTATGATAACATAAGCCTGTTGACAATGGCGATAGGGCGCGTATTTTGAAGCCCCCCTCCCCCGACATGGAAAGGTACCCGTCAATTTTCATGACATCTCTATTTGAATTATCCTTTGATATTATTTAATACTAGGTGTACCCTTGCAAAACCTTTGCATAGAGTTATATCCTAATGCTTGATCGTTAGGCTAGGTTATTTTTTGGTTTCGGGTAGATCCGATTTTTCCATTATTGTATTTTAAACTGGAATACTGTTGTATTGATTCTCTACTTTCGATTTAACGCAGAGCCCAAATCGTTTATATATATATATATATTTATATATATATATTATGTAGCACATAGCTGTTGCTCGGTTTATCTATCTATAACAACATATATGAGATAAACTAAACTGACATATCCATTAAGAAAAAAGCCCCAGCATTTATGCTTTTGTATAAGAATTTCTCAGTTGTCAACAGAGAGAAAGGGTTTTAGAAGTCAGGTTACCTGTTCTCGCTAATACCATTTTTAAACTCCAATCTAAATTGAAGTATTTTGATTACTTTCTATAAGTTAAAAAAATGTCCAAAGTACAGACACATTTTCTGAATTAGGCATGGTGTAGTTTTGAGAGTCGTTGCCTTATCATAGCTTAATACAAACTGTAAAATGAAGCATATGTCAGATTTTATAACTTAAAACTATTCCTTTATCAGTGGGGGGCTCAAACAGATTTTTCAGTTTGTGCTGTGTGATGCTTCGTCTTCTTCATCTAACATACCCAGCACTTTGTGGCCCCTACTGAGACATGATCTTTGGTCCTCATGTATCTGGAAGTTTCTTTCTAGGGCCCCCAAAGTATATCTCTATCTTGGGGGGGGGGGGGGGCAAAATATAATAACTGCACGGTTAAAGGTCATAATAAATCAGACATTGTAGTAGGCTGATAATTGCTCGATAAAACGTCTCTTTGTTTCAAGGACCACACTCAACACTATTAAAATAATTCACAGAAATGTAGAAACATACGTTAATGCATTTTAGTAGTTAAAACAATGATGCATAATTCAGTGTTGCTGGTGCCATAATTATCACTGGTTTGATGCATGTAATTTAATCACTTCATTCCACGTCATCGAAAGCAATGTATTTTGACGTTTGTGTCTTTATAAACAAAATAAAGTTATTTTTTTTAACCGCAAATCGAGTTATATAATTTTAAGGTCCACTTGACAACTTTGATGGATAGTTAATAAACTGCGAAAAAAAAATTATCAAAGGGGAACAACCGATCATAAACAGATGGATTTTAGTTTTCAGACATGCAAATATATATTAAAAAAACCGCTGCATTTTAAACACTAGGAACTTAATGGCAACTTTTATCCTAAAATCTTCAAGACTCTACAAACGCGTTTATGTTATACACATTTATTAACTACAAGGAAGACTGCCTATCTGGCATAATCACAATCTATATAAATAAAAATGTAGATATGTCTATCTGCCATGAAGTGGTTCAAAGATATGCTTGATTTTCCTAAAGTGGGATAATTGTTAAAGTAAAAGACATACTTGGATACACAACCTTAAAAATAAAATGTTTATACCTAAACTCACTCTTATTTGCATTTCTTAGTAAACGGGAATTAGTTATAAATGTTTGTAATGGAATGGAATGTTATTTTTCTATGGAGTGTCATTCAATAAATATAGTCTGCCTAAGATAAATGTTATTAAGTGTAACTATGTTGAAGGAAACAAAAATCTGTTACACAGCAATTGCAGACTCAATAAAATATAAAACCAGTAAACATTACATTAAAATGCAGGCGTAATTCTAAGAAAAAACATTAAAACATTTCTTTTAAGATGTTCATTAATAAATGATTACTCTAATGGGGAAAGGGTTGGCCCATTTAATGAAGGTCATCAGGGACAGTTTTTAGCTTTCTGAAAAAAAAAAAAAACTTGAAGGCCAGAGTCTGATTCAAGTCTGTTGTGGTTGCCAGGTGCAGAAAAAAAAACAATTTGTGCCTTACAAAATAGAGATTTCAAAAAGTTTGGTTTGGCTGTGTAGTGCTCAGCTTTGTGGAGCCACCATGTTTGGTGCACCACATTATTTCCACCTCTGGCAGAGGTAAAGTAAGATGTATATCATTTCTCAAATATAGAGTTATCTGTGATTTACAATTTAATATAAAGAAACAAACAGACAGGCAAGACAAACAGATAACTAACTAGGTTCTGGTAAATGTAATTAAAACTCTATTTGATCGGTTCAGTGTTGTCCCTTTCCAAAACATTTTTTCTTGATAATAGTTGAGGTAAGAAAAAAACCAGTTCAGTTTAATTGAAAATATTGTTTTGTAATTAGGTCTAATAATTTATTTTTTTTAGAAGATATTAAGTTTGAAATAATGACATTGGAAAAGTTATTTCATAAAATTTGAAACTATTATATAGTGGACATCAGACAAACAACGAATGTTAAAAACAAAAGTCAAGAAAATACAAAACAAATGAAGAAAATGTAGGATAAGCGAAAAAAAAGTTTATTTTACTGTTGTGCTCTTTTATATCAAAATGAAAAATACAATAATCAAAACATTAAAAAAATTGTGATCATTATTTATGTTTGTTCACAGACTGAATCTCAAAAAATTGAAAAATACAATTAAAACAACAAAAAAAAATGTTTGTCATTTTATACAGCCATATATGTTGAATACAACATTCAATTTAAAAAAAAAGAAAAAGATCCAGTTGAATTCAATGTACAAAAAGATCATAAAAATAAGAGCAATTTTCTAATGAAGTTGACATTGTACGAGACCTAACACAAAAAGAAAAATAGGTTTATGGGACCTGATAAATTTTTACATGCAAGAAGATTTCTATGAATTTTTTTTAGTGAACTTGTTCTATTACTGCCAAATAATGAGATAAATAGTACAGGTACATTAGTTCCTTCAAATTGAAACCAAGTTCCAGGCTGTAAGTTCGAGTACATAAGTCTGTCAGTTGACTGTTGTCTCCACATACTATGAAATGGAATACTGAGAGAGCAATAAATTTGCAAATGAAGTACAGTCTTCTTTGGCACTCATGCTGCTAACCATATATAGCGATATATTAAAAAAAGTTTGTAATAAATATCTTGTGGATGCAGTCAATTGAAAGCTAATTTCTATTTTTTTATTAATCTTTTAACAATTTTTTCAACAATCTTTTTTTTTGGCGACTGACATTCGATTATCCAGATTGGTTCTGGCTGTAATTATTCCAGATTATTATAATTCTACTTGAATGCTTTTCAACTGTAATTTACCGGTCAGATAAATATTAAAGCAAAAAATATTTATTCATCAATGTCAAAGCTAAATATAAAAGAAATATTTATGCTAAGTTTGAAATAACACTTAAAAATGTAGAAATGAAATATAACAGTAGGGCATAAATCACAGCTAAATTTATGTACTTTACATTTACTGAATATAAATCTCACTGAACGCCTTTTGTACCATGCCTCGTATGTTGAGAAACGATTTCTCTGATTGGTCAATTTGATTCAGGTGCTCAATGACCTGGTTGTATAGACTTCTGTGGCACTTGAGCTGAAATAAAAATGTTGCCCTACAAATCTTTCTTACGCTTTTCAAGGGCAGTGGAAAAATGTATTTCTTGTCTTGGGGGTTTACTGATTTCATTTTACTGGTGATGAATGTCATGAGTTCCTGCGGGAGAGATTCTAAAATTCCTACAAAAAATGCGGGGTTACTTTGAGTTTGTTTTTTTTTTGGCAAAAGTTTGACTAGACAGTGGAACTTTACAGCACAGACAGCAAAAATGCAAATCAAACTGTAGCATATCGACCCAGGGGAATTAATTTCTTGGTCGAAAAATATGCAAAGACATTTAGGACGTACAGAGCTTAACATTTTCTTTTTCAGACTTTCGCCCATGTGACTTGTCCAGTTCCAGGACACGAGGTCACGCGTTTTAACATTTTTATAGTTTGAAAAATCAGGAAAAACTTCTAATGTTCTGGTGTTGAATGATAAGCCACAAAAACTCAGGTTAGCATTCTCTGCAAGGGAAGTAACTTTACCCAACAATGGATGAACGTAATCAAAGTTGATGCAACATTTCATTAAATTAATCCTACAGTTGAACTCTGGGATACCTTCCAAAAATATTCTGAGAAAATCCTGAGCGGTCATTTTATTTCTGGTGACTAATAAAATGTCATCCACTATTCTGATTAAGAAATCACCCCTGTCAACTATACGCAAGAGCATTGTCCTGTCCAAGTGGCCATAGTAAGCCCCACAAAGAATGGTCGACAACAAGGAACCTTGAGGTATGCCGAGAGTCTGTACATAGTGATGCTTGCCTAGCTTCAAAACCTGACAGAACAGTAAACTTCTCAGTTTTTTAATGAGTGCATCCTTAGTAATAACGTAAGAACCACAAAAAGTCCAATTACCATAAGGTATTCGGCAGTTGTCATCTGCGAGGATTTTTTCCAAGTAAACAGTTTTTCGTAGCCCATTGACTTTTTTTAGCTTCTTAAATTTACACACTTTGTAACACGTCTTTGAGAATAATTTTTTCACTATAGTGTACAACAGACAAATATTTATGCTATCATAGCATTTCTCAATGTCAACTTTGACAAAATATGTTTTGGGAACACCTTTGCCCCTTATTTCACGTATAAAGTTTTTCCACTTGATGTAGATGTCATCCAAACTCATAATGGTGGCCCCAAATGATTGTGGAGCATTCTCCTTTTCAAATGTCAATACACGTAAAAGAGTCTTAAGTTGCTTGTTGACGGAAACTTTATCTGTTGCCTTCGACATGTTGATAATTGTACGAAGGCCTGACTTTTTTAGAAGAAATCTTACTTGGGACACTCCGAGGCAGTGGTGAGATGTTTGTTTTTCTTCAACCCACTCAGGTGTGACCTTTTTCAAATGAGAGTTGTATATTAATTTATACATTGCAGTTTGAAACATATGATTCCATGTTTTCTTCCGGAAAAAGAAAAGTCTGTTCTTAAACCTTTCAGATTCAGTGACATGAAAGAATGACCTTATCAGTGGGCTGATAATTCTAATTATAATATAATGAATAGCTTGCTTAAGTTTTTCCATATTCAGCTTCAGGTCAAGAGACTTAAGCCACTTAATTTTACTGGTCTGTATTCCATGAATCATGTATTCAACAGAAATACTATCATGAAGCTGTAGCGAGAGAAGATTTTGTACACGTTTCAAAAAGCGATTAAAGTTTTTATGGGTACCCAGAACCTGCATGGGCAAAATATTAAGGAGAATGTACCGTGTGAATAAAAAAACATTTTCATGGCTGGCGAAGTTAGAAATCAATTCCTGCAGAGAAACTTTTCTTTTACCTTCTGTTTTCCTTTTATCAAGACAGCTAGGACAATAGCGTGTAAGAAGTGTCCAGTATGGGCATTTTCTGCGAAAAAAAAAAGAGGAATGTATTAAAAAAAATTCTTTTATTGTTTGTACAGTAGATGCAGTTACGACCACTAATACCTCAAAGGTCACCAAACATTTTCTTAACTAATATAAAGATATTCTGTACATATAGGTTGACTTGTGGCACAGATGGCTGAGAGTCCTGGGTTTGATCCTTGGTGAGAACCATTGGAATTTTTCATGGTGAAATTATTTTTAAAGTCGTCCCACAAGTCCACCCAGTTCCCAGTTTTAAATGGATACCTGAATTAAGTTGGGGAAGTAAAGGCAGCTGGGCATTGTGCTAACCACACAATCCCTTCATATGCCAAGGTTATAAAAATACATGAATTCTACACTTTATCTGCCCCGATGGCCAGTCAGGGAACTTTACTTTTTTTATAGGTTGACTTATTGGTTTTTAGAATGAAAGTAAAAAGTATTCTGCACATCAAATAACATTTTGAGATTTAAAACGTAGAAAAAATTACAAATAAAATAAAAAAAAGACAACCTTAAAGTACATGTATAAAGATTAGCAGACAGCGTTAACCATCTACAATCAGTTTTTAGAAAAAAATCCTTGGCATCACCTTGTTACATGATTATAAATAAAAAATATATTTCACCTTGTTTAAGAATGAAATGAATTTAATTGTGGATTACCAGACAAAATGTAACATTTTAAACCTCATACACTTTGATTTACCTGTTTCTAGCCAGCATTTCGTCCATAAAAGGAAGTGTCTCATTGTCAGGATTTTTTGAAAAATCTGCAAAAAAGAAAATGTGAGAAAAAAATTTCTAAATTTTGTACTAATTGATATTACCAAATTTAAAATAGGCAATAGTGAAAACTATACATAGTAAAGAAACATATAAAGAAATTTAAAAAAATGAGAGCTACTTTGAAAAAAAAGGGCATTCACCTTTATGGTCCATTGTAAATCAGTATAAAAATTTTGCTAACCTTAGAATGGAGTAATACTTATTGATTATTATTCAGATATTGTAACAGAATAACACATTAAGTAATTTTCTGGAAATCACCCTGTATGCTGTTTTAGAGGTATTATTGACTTGTAGAATTATCTGATAAAAAATGACAATTTAATTTTAATAACTATAGAGCTACATTAAGATACTTTTTAGTTGAGGGAACTATTTTTAAGGCTCTTTCCTATGTATATACTATATAGCTAATTGAAGATGGTCTTAAACTTACAATCAGGATGAAACTGTTCTAAATGTGACTCTGACAAAAAAAGGATTCTTGTATATACCTTTGTATCTGAAATAAAAAAAAGATTGATATGATTCAAATAACTGTTAAAATGCTATTCAATTTTCAAAATATATTATTTCACTAGCAGCAAAATAAAAATACAAACAGTTTAAAATTTAATTTTTTTAGTGTCAAAGTGGGTATGTAGGAAATACAATACCAAAATGTCTTTTTTATCTGGAATGTTTTTAAACATATTGGGAGTTTTTTGGGTGGTGTTATCAAAAAAAAAAGTATTATTTTATAAACCTGCACCACATTTTAAAAGAAAAATGTATTTTTTTCATAAAAATAGTCAATTTTTCCAACTTTGGGTCTAATTTGTCTAGATGAAAATATTTGATTCAATTTTATAATCTTTTTTCGCCGTTCCCCATTGTTACTATTTTATTTAGGATTTGCAGTGGCTAGAGTTCTGCCTAGACAGACTCCGTATTATTTTTTTTCGTAGTCCATCTTGTACGCGCATGGGCACATCTATAGATGGACTCCGAAAAAAAAATAATACGGAGTCTGTCTAGACGGAACCGCAGCTACTTCCTTTAGGATTTTAGGTTGCTTTGACCAGCCGACTGGCTAAAGGCTACTAAAGCATCATAAATGATTGAATGGTAGCATATTGTGAGAAAGTTGGCAATTTTCATCAGCCAAGCAATATTTCTTCTATATTTGCAAATTATAATTTGTCTGGAACTGATGCTGTTAGGAGATTACCAAGGTTTTATAGCCTATAGTTTTTTATTTCTAAATTTAGCTTAGACCAATAAGCAACCTAAATATATACTTTTATGAATGGAACCATTTAGTATTATAGTATAAGCACTAGTAAATTAGATGGCGTAAATAGTCACTACAATAGATGGCGTAAATAGTCACATTTTATGTATATTACTCGCACTGGCTACGGCACCAGCAAGTTAGCTATGAAAGTCACTGACCTATAATCATCAAAAGTTGCAATTTTAAAAAATTATTTTTTAAAATATTTAAATATAGGGTTAGGATTAGGGTGTGGAGCAATATCTATGGCTGGTACTTGGACAAAAATAATACGAGTTCTGACTTGCTGGTGCCGTAGCAAGTGCGTATATTACTCTTCTTAGGACACTGGAACTTCACATACCGCCTTACCTGTCATTTTTATTTTAACATGACAGTATCGCCGCGATTAATAAAGATTACATGTAGAAATGTTGACGTCAATTGGAATATTCTGATGATAATTCATCATACATATGAAATGAAATTATCATTTATGCGTCTAACTTTTTTTAGAAGAATCTTTTCTTGGAACTTGAAGACAATGCTCATTTGCTTACTCTCCATGTTGTTTCAAATTTTAATTTAAATCCAGAGTAGCTTCCCTGTTAAATTCGGCACTGAGCTATATATTATAGCCTATATTACATTTACATACGTTTTTTGAGACGTACCCCACCGAAGTCTTTAAATAATCACTATGCTCAACATCCACTCCCCTCCTCACGGCATACACCCGTAACATGCTCTATCCTGACTATGTAAGCCGTACATGCAGAACCAATACACACAAGCACACGATTCATCAATAGTCAATTTCTTAAGATTTGATGACCAATATTGGGAACAAAATAATCAGGAAAATGACTGTATGTGAATCCAGTTTAAACCAGAGTTCCTAGCATTTTGTAGGCATATAAAAATTGGCACAGGATTGTAATAAATATGGCCCGAGGGCCAAGTACGGCCATTTAGGCTTTATAATCCGAACCATGCACTACTACCCTCCTCTCGTTTATATCTTCGTTATTTCATTTATTGTGTAGTATTACGTATAAACGTATAGTATAAACTATAAGCTTCGATTTATCTGCTCTTGATCCGGTTCATTTTTTCAAGTTTTTAAGAACTGAATGGTGCCCGCGCCAAAAGCCTTCCCCAGGCAATATGACGCCCTAGGCAGTCATCTTTTAGGACGCCCGCCCCTTCTGCATGAACAGAAAAGATTGGGAAATTGGAAACCAGTACAGACATCGAGAGCCATATTACAGGGAAGACATAAAAATTAAGATACGAATTTTGTTACAGATGCTTCTGGGCCTCAGATAATTCATATGAAAATTGAGAGATTGAAGAGGAAACTTAAATGAGACCAAATTTTATTTAATAATTTAATAAGTTTTGTAAAGAATTCAGTAACTGTTAATGTTATAAAACTAATAAAATTTAGAATTAATTGTAGCATTAAAAAAAATAAGAAGTATATCTTTACAGCGCCTATAGTACGATATGACAAACAAATGCTAAAATTTAGTTCATGCAGTCATGCTGTTACTATCATATGATTTAGGTGTATGTGTAGCCTAGTAAAAATGAGACCAACTCTAAGTTCTTTGTCACTTTGTGTATTCTTTAGTTAATATTTTATAATTTAACTCGCCTTGCTTTCGCTTCTGCAAATTATTGAACAACTAATTCGAGGTCAATGTCTGCTGCAATTTCTTTTTCAATCGACAAAATTAAAAGACTAACTAAACGATTCTGAGTCATCGTCGTTCTCAGATAATTTTTTATCTTTGAAAAACTGCGTTCTCCTGATGCAACCGTTACTGGAAGTGTCAGCAAATTTCTCAATGCAACAGTCAAATTTGAAAAAATTTCACATAATCCAGTTTTGCAGACATATTGCAGGAGTTGATATGGAGTAGTAATTCCTTCTCCTTCCGTCCGATGGGAGATACAGATAAGTTCATCATAGAGTTGTATAGCATCGATATCTTTGCAATTGCCGTTTGTTAATACTCTCTCTAAATTTTGGTATTTTTTTCAGTAAATTCTTTTGCAATTCTTTTGAAAGAAAAGATTAGCTTTACCTGCGCTGGGCACACGATCCCCACTCCCCAACCCGTGACTACATCTCAATGTTGAGTGTGGGGTCCCCAATGTCACATCTCAATGTTGAGTGTGGGGTCCCCAATGTCACATCTCAATGTTGAGTGTGGGGTCCCCAATGTCAAATCTCAATGTTGAGTGTGGGGTCCCCAATGTCACATCTCAATATTGATTGTGGGGTCCCCTGTGTCACATCTCAATATTGAGTGTGGGGTCCCCTTTGTCACATCTCAATATTGAGTGTGGGGACCTCTGTACTACATCTCAATAATGAGTGTGAAGTTCCTTTGTTACATCTCAATATTGAGATGCTACATCTCAAATTAGTTTTAAAAAATGATTTACTGATGGGCTAATAGCATCTTATGACCCTGATCAAAACAGTCTTTTAAATCGGTAACTGGATTTGAGTCAATTTTTTTTATTCCAAATTAATCCATGTTTATTCCCTCCCCCCAACACGCTGGCTAAAGAAGTTTGTGCCATCTACATTGAAATACACAAGTTAATAGAAACGGTACAAAGTTTTTCCTCAGCACATCTCCTCTAGTTAAAATATTCTAAGGCTAAACTCGTGTAGTACTAGTATAGATAGACCAACTCTATATTATATGACAATATAAATTCTTACCAAAATGTGTATCTTTGTGAGGTAAACTGTTTCATACACCTTATAATCATCAAATCAATAATGTGAATAATGGTTTGCAATATGTCGACCTTTGTGTTGCACGCCTTCCACAAACATCCGCTTACAATAATAAAAGAGATATGTATTTTGCCTATGAGACCGATAGAAGAAAAAAAAATCACGTGATCCAACCTTGCCCAATCGCTTGCATCCTTATGGTCACTCAGAGAGACCTTTTTTTTTTTTGGAGGCAGGGATAAAGTAAGTTACTGTGTTATTGTTAAAGTAACATTGAGTATATTTTTTTTAAAGTTAATTAGGCCTAGTCTTCTAAAAGTAACTTTGGTTATAGTCTTGTTAAAGTAACTTTAGTAACTAATGCATGCCTAGAAGTTATTTCTTTGTTTGAAAACACCATTACATAGGTAACAAAAAAAATCCCTAAGCCTGACGTAATCTGAGCCATCATAATGTGTTGACGTAGTGAAGCAGAAAATTTTAAGACAGGCACACTATTCTACAACGATTCTTAATCATTACAATCTTGAAGAAAGCTAAAGCGGTTTGGGTGTCTTCGTTTACCCCGAGGTGACTCTATAACATAAAATAGAAGTTTATCCCCTGAATATAAATTGGCTAATTAAAAAAAAAGATATCAATAATAGCAACAAATCAATCACCTCCTTGTAGCCCAGTAACGAAATATCGAGATTTCTTGGCGTTTAACTTTCATCTTTCAGCTGTATAGTGAAAGTTTGCCTTCTTGTCCATTGTCCAGTAAAAAAGAAGAACCGATAACTGCAACTTTGAAGCAATCATTGTTGTCTTGAACTAATAACTGAAGCCTTGAACCAATCACTGTAGCCATGAATCAATCACTGCAGCCTTGAACCAATCACTGCAGCCTTGAACCAAATCACTGCAGCCTTGAACCAATCACTGCAGCCTTGAACCAATCACTGCAGCCTTGAACCAATCACTACAGCCTTGAAGAGCACTAGACTCTCGACCGGAGACGTTTTGGGTTCGATTCTCAGTGAGAGCCTTGGGATTTTGTAAGGTCCTGGTGAAAGTCCCCAAGTCTACTCAGCTTTAAAGGGGTACCCGATTTAAATCAGGGGAGTAAATGTGGCGTGGCGTTGTGCTAACCACAAAATCCCTTTATATGCAGATGTTACTGAAGCAGATGAGTTCTACACTTCATCTGTCCTGATGAGTCTTTTGAGGCCTAAGGGAACTGGACTGGAATCTACACAGCAATGTCCACCTGTCTTTACTCAAAATCTTTTCTCAAAAATCTTCAATCAACAACCAAACCACATGTTGTTTACATTTATGTGTGTTCAGTACAATAAACATGAATATTATTTACATCAGTGGTCGAATAAATTCCAAGTGTACTGAAAAAAAAAAAGATTTGGGTTCTTTACATCAGTCCCTCTTATGCTCTACCCCTAGCTGTCTATTTTGTCTGTCACAAAATCTATAAATATAGTCAGGAAGTATTATTTCAGCAGGATAAATATACAGCTAAATCTGCCATGGGGGGAGTGGTTGAGATTCACACTAATATACATTTTGGAATATTTTATAAAAGTACTCATTCGCTTTGACTTGTGTTGAATGATTAAATAGAATAAGAAATTTCTTTGTGCGTAGATACTTGAGAGAACCTAATTACATTTATAAGTATATAAACATCAATAAAATGACAAACATCGGATCCCAACACCATATGATTACACCTGTAAACTTGCACACAGTTAAAAAAAATGCTGAACAGCATTTTCTAAACAGAAAAATGACTATTTATCTGTGAACAATTATTCTTTATATAAAATCCATTTATTAAAAGCTATATTAACTTTCTATTATTCAGTATGCATATAAAACACAGTATTTTTTCAGATAATCTTCTAATACCAAAGTTGTTATAAATAGCTAAATATATTTTTTTTACCGAAATAAATATATTCAATATCAAGGCTAAAAAATAAACAAAATAAATATCATAACCTTGAATTAATTTTAGAAATAAATATTACAGGATTAATGAAAAAGGCTTCGACATAAACAACTTTTTTATTCTTTCCATAAATATAGAAAGTGTTTTCGAACAAATTAAAAACAAGACACCATGAATGAATACTACTCATTGTATATTTTAATTGTCTTGCCCTTCGCACACGTCACGCTTCCAAGTGAGTACCTAAGCTACATATGTATATATATATATATATATATATATATATATATATATATAAAGGATATATTTAGGCCATTTTTAGTAAGAATAATCTAGTTTGTCTCATATACATTATAGTCCTACACTGGTATTAGTGGAGTGGTGTGTTTTGGTTAATAACGATTCTTTTTCATTTTGTTAATATTTTTTCCGACAACACAATATTTACTGTTTTGTATAGCCTGTGTTTACGGTCTTACAAAACAGCGTCGCATATATATATATATATATATATATATATATATATATGAGTATAATTGAGTTGTATCCCTTTGACCATCTTTACCAATTCCCCAGTCTATTTTAAGCCAAGCAAGAGTTCACGTCCCTTGAGTGAGACTATTTTTTAGAAAGCGGAAGGGATACACACGCACAGGCTCGCCGATTATGTATTAGATAGGCCTAAGGATGCAAGCGATTGTGAGGAGATGCCTTCACAATTAGAACATTTTACAGTAAAAATAAAATGCTATTAGTATTAGGTTCAGGGCTTGGATGCAGTTAATTTTTTATTTTACAATGTTTTAGAAAAGTTGATCTCAATATTTTGCTCACTCTCTCCACAGCTTCCCTTACTTAATAGTTTTTTAAATAATTAAAATATTTTGCGTCAGATTGTTTCTAGTTTATGTCTAGTATTCATGACTAGTTGACGAATTAAAGAATTAGTGCTTTGTTGTGATGATGAGATCTTTAACTTTTAGACAATAACTCATACCGAGTCTACTCACACTGTGTTTATTCACACCGAGTCCATTCACACTGAGTCTACTCATACCGAGTCTACTCACACTGTGTTTATTCATACCGAGTCTATTAACACTGAGTCTACTCATACCGAATCTACTCACACTGAGTCTACTCATACCGAATCTATTCACACTGTGTTTATTCACACTGAATCTACTCATACCGAGTCTACTCATACCGAGTCTACTCATACCGAGTCTACTCATACCGAGTCTACTCACACTGTGTCTACTCATACTCATACCGAGTCTATTCACACTGAGTCTACTCATACCGTGTCTACTCACATTGAGTCTACTCATACCAAGTCTACTTACACTGAGTCTACTCAGTACTCACACCGAGTCTACTCAGACCGAGTCTATTCACACTGAGTCTACTCATAACGAGTCTACTTACAGTGAGTCTACTCATACCGAGTCTACTTACACTGAGTCTGCTCAGTACTCACACCGAGTCTACTCATACCAAGTCTATTCACACTGAGTCTACTCATAACGAGTCTACTTACATTGAGTCTACTCACTACTCAGACTGAGTCTTCTCATACTGAGTTTACTTCTGTACACACCACCAACTGTTACCCTTTGTCTAATATTAGTGTATGTTATTCAACTGGACAAACAGATGTATTATATATTCAATAAAATAGTAATACATATTTGGTTTCATCTAATTTCTTACTCCATACCGTCCAATAAAGTGTCGATTGGTGAATACAGAGATTTTATCTACCAGTTGGCAGGAGTCTATGGAAATACGACCATTACAGTGAAAGGCAAACCACCCAAGGCTTCTAATTTAACTCATTCTTTCCATCCAATAAATAAACTAACAGCTTTGGGAAATTTGAAAGGCGTAAGTTTTTATGAACCTTACATTTATTTAATTATCTCTCTATCTCTCTTTAATCTCTCTCAGTTTATCTGCTCAGCCGCTTTTTGATCCATTGAGATTAAACTCAAACATTTATCAGCCATACATACACATATCACAGTGCAACAGTCTACCGTTGTCACGTGATCCAGCAGCGTCCCCTCCCAATGATGGGGAACTCTTTCCGGGTTTTCCAGATTGGTAAATTGTCAGCGTATTATAGATTCTCAATTTATCGATCTCTCTGGGCCCTCGGTTCTCAACTTTTGTTTGCTATTGTACCCAAAAGGGTGCGAAAGTATGTCCACCCGTACCTCTCGGTATTGGCTGTTATAAACGAAAATTATATGTCGCTGGGTACCTTTGCCTTACCACTTAGGGTACCCGTATGACCGGTTTGGGAACCGCGGTTCTATGCCCATCTCACAGAGACCAAGGATACATGACTACAAGCTAGCAATGTTTTATTGTTGCACACAGTCGCCAGCAAACAGTTTGAACCCGTGAGAACGGAGGGGCTCGGGGACATCAATATTTGAAAAGATGAAATTTTTTTTTGCAAAGCCGTAAACTATTTTTTATGAATAATGAAATCATTTATGGTGTCAATTTTTATAAACACTTTGTCCCATTTAGATATAATAGATATTGAAAACACGTAACATAATACTAAAATATAGCTAAAAAAATAGCTGTCTTAATAAAAGATGACTGTCTGATATAAATATAATATAGATGTACCTTGCAAAACCTTTGCTCAGAGTTATATCCCCTTAGGCTTGATCGTAGGCTAGGTTATTTTTGGTTTCGGGCAGATCCGATTTTGTTCATGATTGTATTTTAAACTGGAATACTGTTTTATTAATTCTTTACTTTCGATTTAACGCAGAACACACACCGCTATTATTTATAATATAATCTGCGTCACTCATTAGAGGATTTAGTTTTGGGGTATACTTGCTAGACACATTCATACTAAGTATTATTTCTCATTTCAATACAAACCAAGATGGCGATCGGGTACCTATTTAGAACAAGATGCCGCCTTCTGTTAATTTTGTGTTCCTCATGTCCGTGAACTAGTTGTGTTCAATGTCCGCAGGAACTTTACCTTTTCAATATATCGGAAACTGGTTACAAGTCTGATGTTATGATTGCCAGGGTAGTTTATGAAAACGAAAAAGCAAAAGCAAACATGTACTTTCGACATTTTAATACAACTATAACGTAAGATGTTTGTTTTGGTTTATCTATAAACAACTAAATATTATAATATTTTTCAATATTCTATCTATCTATCTATCTAACTATTTATCTATCTATCTATCTATCTATCTATCTATCTATCTATCTATCTATCTATCTATCTATCTATCTATCTATCTATCTATCTATCTATCTATCTATCTTTATATATATATATATATATATATATATATATATATATATATATATATACACCTGTATTTATATCTTAGTTTCCTCCTTTTTTATTCGCTTTTGTGTATAGAATTAGAAAAACGGAAAGTTCCCATAAGCCCCGAAGCCCGTAAGATACAGTGTAGAATTCATCTGTTTCAGTGTGTGAAGTCCCTGTAAGGATGAGATGAAATCTCTTAGATCCTTTAAACCACAGAAAGGACGGTTTCATGTTGCCCTTATTTGATCCCCACTACAGCCGATAGTGCAATGGTCATGGAGGCACCGCAGGAGGTATAGTGGGAAATTTTTACCATGATCTGAAATATCTATTGGTCCTCACCGGAGATTGAACCAAGGACCTTCAGTTTGACAGTCGAGCACTTTTCTGCACGACCATCCGTTCTTTTATCTGTTCCAGTAGCAACGGCCAACCTAGGGATTGTATAGAATAGTCCTTTTTCAAATGACATAAAAATAAAACAATTTTATTTTTTCTTGCTGATATAACTGACAGTGTTCCGGATTGCCATCCAGACTATGACCAATTTTTCCTGAACATGACAGAAGATGATCTGCAGAGCGAGGATGATTTATGTCACTGGAATTTCGATATTGTAACGCAAGGAAAAAATGATTTTATTGGTTCATTCTTAAATTGTAATATGACGAATACGGTTAGCAGTACTGATTTTATATATATATATATATATATATATGTATATAATTTCTTAGATGAAATATTTATGAAAGGTTATTTTTAATCAAATTCTATGCGTTGCTGCTCATCTATCTATCTATCTATCTATCTATCTATCTATCTATCTATCTATCTATCTATCTATCTATCTATCTATCTATCTATCTATCTATCTATCTATCTATCTATCTATCTATCTATCTATCTATCTATCTATCTATCTATCTATCTATCTATCTATCTATCTATCTATCTATCTATCTATCTATCTATCTATCTATCTATCTATCTATCTATCTATCTATCTATCTATCTATCTATCTTTCTATCTATCTATCTATCTATCTATCTATCTATCTATCTATCTATCTATCTATCTATCTATCTATCTATCTATCTATCTATCTATCTATCTATCTATCTATCTATCTATCTATCTATCTATCTATCTATCTATCTATCTATCTATCTATCTATCTATCTATCTGTCTGTCTGCCTAATTAGAGTACATAAATTAACCTCTTGTAGGGTTACAAAGCTAATTACATTTTAGTATTGTTTAAAAAGTGAAGAAAATTCGCCTTGAGATTATCACATTCAAATAAATAGGAAACAAAGCACTCGTACATAAGTGTGTGTTAAAATTTTTTTAACTAAAAAGACTTTCAAAATGAATTCAATTACATTTTACAGTGCACGTTTAATGATAATTTCAGGTACGTAAATCTTGTGGACAATTAGTCGGGATCGAAGATGAAACCGTTACAAATCAGACACTTGTTAAAAGGTAAACAACTTTATTTACATTCTGAGGTCATGTGACAGTTTGGTTTAATGCATTCATTTTGATGTCATAGGCAGTAATGTCAGCCCCGTAGCGTGAAAATTTTACGCCAGGGGCCAGGCATTGTACAGCAGGTGAGGGGACAGGTAATACATATTAATTAGTAGAACAAATTAGCAGGGGGGCAGACAAATCGCGTGGGGGGCCCGGCCTCCTTGCCCCCCCCCCCCCGCACGCTACGGGCCTGAGTAAGGTTTATAATTGACAGAGTTTCATGCTGGCAGCCGGGCATTAGTCTCTTGCCTATCGTTGTTCACCTGCCCTAACCAGAGAACTAATATGATTCTGATATATAAAAAGTATATAAAAATAGTTAAAGCCTAATACAACTGTGTTATTAGCAACAGGCCTTCCATAGGCCAACCAAGGCTTCCCACAGGCCAATAACTCAACTTCTGTGTCGACGATGATCATCACAAGACATCGGTGAAATCTTCATTTGGTGCATTTTTAATAATAAATCTTTAAAAAAAATATATATTAAAGACAGCGGGTTGTCGAAGTCTGGGTGGCAAACTTTAATTGTACGAAAAAATCAAATTAATATAGAATAAACATGCTTATTACTAAAACTTATCTTTTATCTTCTTTATATTACAGAAATAATTAACTATTACATAAGTGTAGCGGAAAAAATCCACAACCCTTATCCGTTATATCACATCTTCCGTTTCGACTGACTACTATCTCCAAAAAAACTAGAAACTCTGAAGACAAAAAGCATACACTAACCACTTTTATTTTTGTTTATTCTAGGTTTGCAGTGCCACCAAGATGGAGGGCAATAGATTGCTGCTAAAGACAAACATTGAAATGATTCAAAAAAAAAAAAAAGAAAATGGAAAAAAAAGTTTGAAATCGTTTGTTTTCATTTAAATATTTCTTGAAAAGTTTTTTTCAAGTTAAATATCTGCTGACCGAATACTATTTATCCTACTGGCGATATATACAAATAAAAACATGCACATTACAAGTAAAAATAAACAAGCAATTAAGCCTGTTCCATTCTGGACACAGGACGTGTTAGAGCATTTTTGTATTATGTATCAGTACGTATGCTATCTTTCAGTAAATATTTGTAAATTTTGTAAATGTTTATAAATTCAATTGTGTAATGCATATATCTGAAAAAAGATATTAAAAAGACGTTTTCTTATATTTGAAAACAAAATTATTTTCTCTTAAATCTAACTACAAGTGGTTTGTGGTTACTGAAATAGGACTCATAATTGAAAACATTCGAAATTATAGTCATTTAATCGTCCGAAAACTCCGTCAATTGTTGCATAGCTCTGATACTTTCAATTAAACTCAGAACACAAGCTTACTATTTCATTTGATGAGTTTCTTAATAAATCTTGGTGAAACTACGTACTGCAGTATTTCGCACCAAATGAATGGGTTATTGAACGTACAAGGTGTATATATAATATATAAGCCCCTTAGGAGCCCTGAAGTCCGGCCCTCAGAGGTCATGTCGGGAAATGAACTTTTGATGTACACATGGCAGGCCAAGACCTACAAAATGATATATACATCATGGGTCTATGACTTATAGTCGCTGAGAATGGGCGCTCCTTTATTAAAATAGCTTATATAGTAAAAAACGGTACTAAGCCCCCTTTTTACGGCCCTCAGAGGTCAGATCGCGAAATGGAAAAAAGCCATTTCTTGGCAGGCCAAGACCTACAAAATGATATATACATCATGGGTCTAGGACTTATGGTTGTTGAGATCTAGGGTGATGACAGACAGACAGACAAAATGGGGACAATAGAGCATTTTTTTTCGAAAATGCTCTAAAAATAAAAATCACACAAATAAAAAACGTGCAAAAATTTCGAGTAAAGTTTAAGTAAAGTAAACTTATGGGAGATTCGACGGAACTAAGAACAACTCCTAAAACATCGTGAATCTGTATTGAGTAGAGTCAAGGTTAAATATGGACTTGAAGACATCCTTTGGAGATTAGACTTGAAGACACCCTTTGGAGATTAGGCTTGAAGACATCCTTTGGAGATTAGACTTGAAGACATCCTTTGGAGATTAGGCTTGAAGACATCCTTTGGAGATTAGACTTGAAGACATCCTTTGGAGATTAGACTTGAAGACATTCTTTGGAGATTAGACTTGAAGACATCCTTTGGAGATTAGATTTGAAGACATCCTTTGGAGATTAGACTTTAAGACATCCTTTGGAGATTAGACTTGAAGACATCCTTTGGAGATTAGACTTGAAGACATCCTTTGGAGATTAGACTTTAAGACATCCTTTGGAGATTAGACTTGAAGACATCCTTTGGAGATTAGACTTTAAGACATCCTTTGGAGATTAGACTTTAAGACATCCTTTGGAGATTAGACTTTAAGACATCCTTTGGAGATTAGACTTGAAGACATCCTTTGGAGATTAGATTTGAAGACATCCTTTGGAGATTAGATTTGAAGACATCCTTTGGAGATTAGACTTGAAGACATCCTTTGGAGATTAGACTTGAAGACATCCTTTGGAGATTAGACTTGAAGACATCCTTTGGAGATTAGACTTTAAGACATCCTTTGGAGATTAGACTTTAAGACATCCTTTTGACATCGGACTTTAATATATCCTTTGGACATGGTTTTAATACATCCTTTGGAAATATAAATAGTTTTTTCCCACACCCCGTATACTCACAGCGTGGATGTATGATTTGAGATTTGTGTGTGTAAGTAACCTTAGTTATAAATACCAAAACACGTTATAAAACTAAACAACTTATCGATACACCAAGCCGTATTGCTGTTGTTACTTACATGCTGCCATTAAATGATACAGAAAGTCACTTTAATACATTTAGATGTTTAATTTTACATATAAAATGACATTTAATGGTGTTATTGCTATGAAATAATTAATGTGCATTCTAAAGGAAAGTTTATTTAGGCAGAGAAGAAAATAAATGGTTGATAGTGTATGTCTTTATTTTGGATACATTGTGTTTTCCTTGTAAATAGAAACAACTCCACATAAAACAAGAAATAAAAGCATGAATCGTGAAAAAAAAGCAATAGCTCATTAAGTATAGGGCAGCCTCAACAGCTAAATGATAAAATGGGCCACATCCTCTGTACGGGCAGCCAGGATACATTTATATAGACATACAGATTCATAACTATATATATATATATATATATATATATATATATATATACTTAGATATATATTGAGATAACAACCATGCTAAAGAGTTCACTGCACAATCTAAAAGTTAACTCTTTTAAAATGCCTAGACCATCTCTTTATTTAATCATTCACAGTATATGTCAATGCTAAAGATGTGTGCCGAACACATATTCACAAATACACAATTATCGATATTTGTTCTGGTTCTATTGAGAACTACAAGGTCGTACGTTTTTAGACAGTCAAGTATTTAACTAAACGACTGTAAAACATGAAGTTAATATATGAAAGGGTAGACCAAGAAACTTTCGTTCGTTTTTTGTGGAGGGGCGATAGAGCGGGGGGGGGGTGGTTTAGCAACACACAATTGAGTGTCGGTAAACATAATAATAATAAGATCAAAGTAGGTTCTTTTTAGCTAATGTAACTAACGGTCATCGTTATATCCTCGCTATATATTCCTTGGTGCCTCCGTAACCATTGCACTATCGGCTTTAGTGGGGATGAAAGAATGTCACAATTAGAACTGCCCCATTTGTTGTTTAAAGGATCTGAGAAATTTCATCTCACTTTTCTAGGAGGGACTTTACACGCCACGTCAAGAAATAATGAATCAAATAATGAAAGCTCCACAGTGCACCAATTAATGAAAGCTCCACGGTGCACCAATTAATGAAAGTTCCACAGTGCGCCAAATAATGAAAGCTCCACAGTGCACTAATTAATGAAAGCTCCACAGTGCACCAGTAAATGAACGCTCCACAGTGCACCAATTAATGACAACTTCACAGTGCACCAATTAATGAAAGCTCCACAGTACACCAATTAATGAACGCTCCAAAATGTACCAATTAATGAACGCTCCACAATGTACCAATTAATGAACGCTCCACAATGTACCAATTAATGAACGCTCCACAACGTACCAATTAATGAACGCTCCACAATGTACCAATTAATGAACGCTCCACAATGTACCAATTAATGAACGCTCCACAATGTACCCAACGATCACGTAGCATATAATTTTTCTATGGGCCCCATGCATGCTACTTATCTCAGATCTCTTAAAATCTTTGGTAAATTTCTGATTGAACTAAAAAGATTTCCAAATCTTTAATTTGTATCTTAGTTTAATGTGTGACTTATATTCGTATGTATTCGTTAGAGCAGTTTGTAACATATCTAAGGCAGTTTGTAACATATCTAAGGCAGTTTGTAACCATTTTAAGGCAGTTTGTTACAGTTCTAAGGCAGTTTGTAACAATTCTAAGGCAGTTTGTAACCATTTTAAGGCAGTTTGTAACATACCAAAGTCCTTAAATCAATCATCTAAACATATCTTCGGGATAAGCCAAATTCATGCAGACCATCTTCACCTGCTTTAAATCCGCTTATAACATTGATTGAAAAAAAAAAATACGTGTTCCTTAATGGACCAAGTGACGAAATCACGTGATCTAAGATAACCAACCGTTGGCTGCTTGGTGTTAGGAAACCATTATTGTCGAGAAATAGAGGTAAGTTAAGCAACACTGTCTATATAGCCCAGTTTAATTACCTTTGTATATATAGTCTACTTAAAAGCCTTGTACAATAACTGAGACCTGATTTCTTTATTTTAAAAAAAAAATAATTACATTTTGATTGATTCTTTAAAACAAATTTTGGTTTTAAAACCGAAACAAAAAAAAAAAGCAAAAAAAAAAAAAAAAACTACAACAGTAGCTTACATTTTTTTTAAAGATAATTATTAAATGTTATTTTTAAAACAATTTTTTAACTTTTTTTTTTAATGCGATTTCCCAATTAAGAGATACTCATTACAAACTGAATAACAGCAAGAGTCAAACAGGATGAATCAATTTTACCCACTGTGTGTTTTCCTTGTCCTGCTGTCGGTTCAGTTCATACAGCCACGTAAGCACATTTGTTTTTTGTTTGTTTCACTCAATTAATTCAACATAATTCAATGTTTTCCCCCATTTATAGTTCAAATCAATTATATTGGCCTAAATATATATATATATATATATATATATATATATATATATATATATATATATATATATACTAGTTGCAAGTACCGGCTTCGCCCGGGTTTAAAATAAGGTTTTCTGTTTACCTTCTGTTTTCTCCCTACCCCCCTCTCTCCCTTCCTCTCTCTCCCTCCCTCCCTCCCCTTCTCTCCCTTTCCCTCCCTCCCTTTCTCCCTCCCTCCCTCTCTCAAATCTCTCTCCGTCCCTCTCCCCTCTCCCTCTCTCCCCTCTCCCTCTCTCCCCCCGTCCATCCTCCTCCCTCCTCATTCCCTCTCTCTCCCTCCCTGCCCCCTCTTTCTCTTTATCTCTTCCTCCCATTTCTCCCATCCTCTCCCTCTCTTCTTCCCTCCCCTCTCTCTCCCTAACCCCTCTCCCCCTCCTTTCTCCCTCCCTCCCCTTTCCACCTCTCTCTCTCCCCTCCCCCTCTCTCCCCCCTTCCTCCCTGCCTCATTCCCTCTCTCTCTCCTCCCTGCCCCCAACACTTTTTATCTCTCTCCCTCCCTCTCTCCCTCCCTCCCCTCTCTCCCTCCCTACCCCCTCTCTCCCTCCCTTCCTTTCTCTCTCCCTCTCCCCCTGCTCCCTCTCCCCCTGCTCCCTCTCCCCTACTCCCTCTCCCATCCCCCTCTCTCCCCTTCCTTTTCTCCCCCTGTCCACCCCCTCCCTCCCTCTCTCCCCCTCCCACCCTCCCTCCTACCCTCCCTTTCCCTCTCTCTTCCCCCTGCCCCCTCTCTCACTCTCTTTATCTCTCTCTCTCTCTTTATCTCTCTCTCCCCTTCTCTATCTCTCTCTCTCTCTCTCTCTCTCTCTCTCTCTCTCTCTCTCTATATATATATATATATATATATATATATATATATATACTTATTATTATGGTTTCACACTTCTTCTAAAATCCTTCTTCATTCCTTTACCTTCCTCAAACTGTACACATCAGAGAGCATGAAAAAACATCAACAATTTTTTGCATCACAAAGGCACAATACAGCACCAGCGCGCAAGTTCTATTCGATCATAGGGAAATGACGTCACAGAGGAATTTTATTTACGGCGCCGTCGAGATTACTTTAATATAGTAAAATACTAAAATAAAAAAAAAATTAATTACAATTAAACTACCCATCGATATGAAACGAACCCTCTCCTATAACCTTTCCCATGTAATTATGTGTATGTGTAACAAATTTCACGTTATTTGTTTGTCTGGATCTTGAGTTATAAGGGAACAGACAGACAGACAGACAGACAGACAAAAAATACGTCTTATAAGTATAGAGATATAAAGATCTTTAAATGTTGAAACATCATAATAATTAAAAAAAATTATATTTCTTGCTAAATTATCAACCGATAACATTTTTTTGTACAAAATGCAAATGTGTATCTATTTATTTTTCTCCTTTTATTGATATCCTCTGGCGGAACTGTTTCCACGATGGACAGTACTAGTCAGTCATAGAGCCCTGGGGGGGGGGGCTTAGGTATTCTATTCATACAAACAGCCGTTACCTTTGTTTTCTGTAAACTCAGTGAGCCTTGTTAACAAGACTTTACTGTAAGTTAATATGAACTATTCGCCTTACAATGATGCGTATTTCTTTTTTTTTTTTTTGATGGAATCGTTTATGTTTGTTTTTATAAGAATATTCAATTATCCCATGATATATCTGACATCGACATAGGTCGGCTGTTGCTGGAATATTCTCAGACATGTTGTAGGTTAAAAAATGGATGACCCAATCTTTGTTTGTTAAACTATACACGGCTAAATCAATTTCAATAGAAATTCTTCTTTGTACTATAAATGTTTCCTTTTAGTTTATCGTCCTAGTCAATCGTTAGGCTGTTGGAGCTGGAAAGGTTTCTCTTTTTTTTATTATTGGTACCCTATGCCATAGCCTTGAATTGTCATGGCAGTGTATGCCAGCATTCTCTCACAAACGTAGACAACGATTTAGCTTCATGATCAACATTTATTATACAGATAATAATACAAATAATAATGAAAATAAAATAAGATAGAGTAATCTACTATTAAGTACTATATCTCTTCAGGTCTACTATGTCCCATTAGCAACTCTACTATCTCCACTACCTCGAAGTACTCTATCTCTTCATCAACCAAAACAATCATCCACCTTCTACGTTGGCCATCATAGTTGCAACCAATCACTATCTTCCTAACTCTGATCTTTCACCCATTCATTCTCCACGATCACACTCACCACGTGAAAAGTTCAACAATTACAAAACATATCTACAGCACCGTAAAAGAATTGTTTGAATGGTTTAAATACGAGATCGATACCTGGTGAAAGCGTGAACTTAGCCAATACTTTTTTTTAATAATGTAAAGTTCCCTTAAGACACTAAGGGCTCATAGGGGCAGATGAAGTGTAGAATTCATCTAACCTCAGCATATAAAGGGATTGTGTGACTAGCATATTCCTATCCGTCTTTGCTCCCCATTTAAAGCTGGTTGGTCATGGGGACTTTCACCGAGACCTCAAAAAAAAAAATCCCAAGGTTCTCAATGAGACTCGAACCCAAGACATCTGTGGTCGACAGTAAAGCGCTTTACACCACCCTTTCCCCCCCCCCCCGATACTCTTTCCCCCAAAAAGAAAAAAAAAAGTCACTGCTCCTTCGCTGCGAATGGGGGAAGAGGGTCCCTACTACCACCTAGAGCGGCTTTATTCTCGTGGGCAGACAAAGAGTGGGCGGACCCTTTTGCCGGCCAGTGTCAAAATGGTATTTTCTGTTTATATTTTAAAATGTACTGACGTGGCTGGGATTATGTGGTTCTGTCCAGTCGCACGAATTATCGGCACACAAATTGCACACGTTTAGAGTCACGAAGTTCATGTCAAGAACTTAACTTCTGTAAATAAAAAAGTGGATTTCTTTTTTCATATAAATATATGTCTTTTAGAATGGCCCAAAAAGTAAGTTTACAGTAGGTGGCCCAAAAAGTAAGTTTACAGTTATAAAACTTGTTGTTTGTCCTGGAAAGATTTGAAGACTATTGCAATGTTGAAGGTGGACAATTGATGCACCTCAGATAGATTAAATTGTTTTGTTCTGTTAACATGTACAACGAATGTCCCCGCTGTTCTCAGTGTCGAATTCTCAAATACATAGTCTACGTCAGAGGTTTTCAACCTTTTTAATGCTGCGGACCCCACAGACATTCCAAGCCCGGGTCGCGGACCCCCATAGCCCAAGGCGCCCAGAATATGTCTTAAATTCTGCTAAACTGTAGGCCTAGCCTAAGTTACGTGCAAAACATGTACAAGTCATTTCACATATGAAATAGCTATCTATAAAAAAAATGAAACAATCACATAGTATTTATTCTATTCTGTTACACAGTTTTCTGTTCAGTGGTAAGGTCGTGCCTGTTTTGCACTACAGCAAGATCTTCATTCATGTCCTTTGCCGCCAAGGCCTCAATGTGAATCACGCAGTGGGTTGATACTATGTGAGGCGCTGGTTATTTCCCTCGTTCAACTAAACCGTACTTACAACCAGTCATCGCAGCAGCGCCGTCCGTGCACATGCCAACCAACACATTGTGTTCAGGCCAGTCCTGATTCTAAAAAAAAATGCATCAAGTACACGGAAAAGTTATTCACTGATTGTGCGCCCCGGCAGTGACTTGCAGAACAAAAAATCTTCCATGACTTCACCTTCCCAGCAGTGACGAACGTAAACCAACCATTGGGCTGCATTCGAAATGTCTGAACTTTCGTGAAGCTGAATTTGCGAGTCTGATATGCTGAAGGCATGCATTCAGTTGGCAGCGAACATCTTCTGACATGTTGGCAATTCGTCTGCTCACTGTGTTATCAGACAGTGGAATGGCTTTCAATTTTGGACTGCATTCCTTTCTTGGAATGACTTTGCACAATTCGATTGCTGTCGGTATAATTAGATCAGCGGTCAGGGAACTTTTTTAATCATTACCCCAAAATATTTTTGAGTAAGTTGATATTACCCCATGGTGAATTAAAATCATATACTTTTTACTCACAAAAGTTTCATTTTTACCCCCCAAAATTTCATTTTACCCCATTTGGGGTAATTTACCCCGGTTCCCCGACCGCTGAAATAGGTCCTCTGCAATTGTGTGAGGTTTTTTGGTACCCGCTATTCACAATGCTACCAACCAAAACAGGGCGCTCGAAGAGCTTTCTCGTTCACAGTAGTGCAGGCCATCAGTTTGTCTTTCTGTTTCAACTAGAGCTCTTTCTGCCTCTCAAAGTATTCCTTCGCTTTACTGTGGTCAAATGGCTCCTCAATTTTGCAGGTTTCATCGCATCGCTCGATAATGTTTGCATCACACGACACAAAGAGGTTGGTTACCACTGAGGTGAAACCGAATGGTATATACTCTGGATAATACTTGCACGTTTTCTTTTTCGTTCGTCTTTGGCTGCTTGATCATCAGAATCTTCCAGGTTCTGGTCAATTTTCCTCTTCACAAATGTATCCATGCTACTAGGCTTGGACAGTTTACTTTTACAAATATTGATAAACAAATGACCAAAAACAGTTTAGTCCCGTTGACTCACAGGGAAAAAAATCAGAGAAAGTTTCAGAGTAGAGAAGGTTAGATTAGGTAATTATCTGTAAAAATATTTCAGATTCTGATGACGAAAACTCACATTTTAAAATTAAATCGACTACAAACAAATATTTTGAATTGTTTACTAAAATTTTTTAAAGTATTTGTCACATAAGCAGGTCACATGACAACAGAAAATCATAATAGGTTCATTGCTAGAATTTTGCAACGTTTCATCGATGTGTTAGTGAAAAATTCTTATTAACGCTCTGGCCTACTTTCATATTAAAAATGTACAAAAAATCTACATCCAACCAACACAATAGTGGGTGTCATTTTAAATTAAGATGTGAAGTGTATACCAGCAATTTGATATCTGAAACTTTTGTCTAATATTATTTCTAGGCCAATCTATAATAATTGTAATCACTGATTAACCAGACTATTTATCAACAATACACACGTTTGCAGAGATCCGGGTGTTTTAACAGTGATGTCAGATCTCAGTAATTAAGAAATATTGCCAAGATACCATGACTCAAAAACTCACTGCATAAGTACATGAAGTATGCAATCTAGTTCAGACTTCAGACAAAAACATAAGGAAATACCAGCAAAGTTTTTAATTCAGCACATTGTTGTCTGTGCCTGAAACATTCGCATAGCTAGTATTTTTGTTTATACTTTATACAAGAATAATCAGTACTTTCCTTGACTTGCCCACGGACCCCTTTGAAGCTCCTCGCGGACCCCCAGGGGTCCGCGGACCACAGGTTGAAAACCTCAGGTCTACGTGTTAACTGTAAACCATACTTCTGGGCCACCCAGTATATGTATTATAATAATATAACTTATCAAATCTCTATTGTATTATTACGCACTGCCCAACAAAAAGTGACGCTATTCCAGTACAGGCAGTTAATCTTCCAGATGGCAGGAGTCTTCAGGAATGTTCACACCTACAACGGCTCGACAGTTCATACTGAAAACACCACCATCCGTCCCATTGCAAGGCTACCAGTGTTGGCTGACAAGTGCGGTGTGCGTGTTATGACTTGATCAAGTTTGAATAATTTTACATTTGCCCTATAGGTCAGGGGGTCGGCAACCTTTTTTTTTTTTTGAGACAGAAGAGCCAAAAGTTTTCCAATTTAGAATTTTTTTCAATTTTTAAAGAGCCACTAAAATTGTTGTTTCAATATTATGGTATTTAATTAGGCCGCAATTGGACATCGAAAGAGCCGCAACTTGGCATCAAAAGAGCCGCATGCGGCTCTCGAGCCGCAGGTTGCCGACCCCTGCTATAGGTGATATGGGGAAAACTTACGGTCCAGAGGGCCAGATTAAGGTTGCCAGCCTATTTATTCCGGCTCGTGCTTTTTGCCCATTTCCGCTTGTTAGTTGATATGATCATTCATTGACAGTGATTCTTATATAAGCAATCCGTTCATTTGCTAAAAGGTCAGTCATTCTGTCGAATTTGAAAATCAATGTGGTCCACGGTTTTAAAAGTTTGCCCATCTAGGGCCTTTTTGTTATAGAAGATGCCCCTTGTGATAGTCAAAAGTGAGTGTGAGCCCAAATCTAATACTCAGCAGTGAGTATAGGTCATAATTAGTGTAAAGATGTTATCCTTCGTTTGAAATTACTCTATTTCAAGCGCTATTTTTATACTTACAAAATAAGAAACATTGAACACACTGTAGAAGGGGCAAAAACAAAACGACCCCCTCCCATCAAACATTTAGTTGCAGCCACACCGTCAAACTTTACCCCCCCCCTCCCCAGCACCTTTCCCCAAGCCAGACCCGAAACAATTATTCTCACCGTGAGAATTATATAAGCAAAAATGAAGTATTTATTCTTTTTAAAAATAAAATAAAAACATAAATTTATTTGAAGGGAAGAGAGGGTGGGTGGGGGGGGGGGGCAGGGGAGCGGGTTTCATTTCAGAAATGACATTTTTTTTGTTGCGCTAGCAATGCTAGAATGGCAGGCTGATTGACCAGGCTGATTGACCAGGCTGATTGACCAGGCTGATTGACCTGGCTGATTGACCAGGCTGACTGACCAGGCTGAATGACCAGGCTGATTGACCTGCCTGACTGACCAGGCTGATTGACCAGGCTGATTGACCAGGCTGACTGACCAGGCTGATTGACCTGGCTGATCGACCAGGCTGATTACCATGTTACCTACACTGTCCAAAAAAAAAGGATTTTTATTAACCTATGAAGGATATACGAATGATCTCCTATAACTAGAATGTTTCATATGTCTGTCGCAAATAACAACATGGTTTCTTTCTTATATATATATCTACAGGCATTGTTCTTAATAACTTCAAGTACGTCTTTAAACCCTACGTCTAATCGCATAGCTAGAATCGATTATGTGAATGAAACTGCAGTTGCATACCATTACTTTTTTAATTCAAACATAACGTAAGTTCTTAGATGTTGTTTTAATGTTGACTAAATAAACATTATGTTTTGTTTGTATTCAGTAGCGTTTATTTTATGATTATTTATATTAGTGTGAAATGAATTTATGATGTTTCCTTTAAGATTGTAATTTTGAGTGGGAGATAGATAAAGAGCGAAGAGAGAGAGGGGGCGGGGAGAGAGATAATGAGCGAGAGGGAGAGAGAAAAAAGAGGGACAGATAGAGAAGATAGAGAAAGAGAGAGAGAGAGGGCGAGAGCAGGAGAGAACGAGAGAGAGAGAGAGAGAGAGAGAGAGAGAGAGAGAGAGAGAGAGAGAATGAATATTCAATAAATCAATGGTCATATAGACTGGACAGACATTCAATTCCTGCTGTAATATCTAAAATCCTAGTTTAAGCACAACCACCGAAATGGTTACAACTTGTTACGACTTTAAAGCTGTTCTATTGTGAAGTTCGTGGAATAGTGTAAAAACCGTTTCTCTCATTTACATTAAAGTATTGTACTATATTCGCATACTAATCATTAGGGAGCGACCGATAATCGGATCGATATCGGTATCGGACCGATATTGGCACTATCGGTTAATATCGGATCGGCCGATTGTTGTAGGGAGCGACCGATAGTCGAACCGATATTGGCACTATGGGTTAACTGTCGGACCGGCCGTTTTTTGGATGCCGATACATTGTTTTTTTCCACAACAGAGTTGCAGAAAAGAAAATCAGTAAATAACCCAATTCTATAACTAGATCAGACAAGATTTAAAAAAAAGGAAAAAAAAAAACCCGTACACAGAAATTGTCACGTCTACATCAGAGATATGACCTTGAAACAATAGGATTGGCATTTCTTAATTCTAATGTATGACCTTGAATGATACAATTAGTGAACATCTGTGTGTATTTTTTTTGGGATGGGAAGTTGGGGGGGGGCGGGGTTAAACAAGACACGCGTGGGCGAAGTGTTACAAAATATGTGAACATGGGTTGACATACGTCATACAACACGTGAAAAACACGTGTTTGGCATTGTTGTTGCTTAAGGGGCTGTCCATTAATTACGTCAACAAATTAGGGGGGGGTCAGAAAATTTTTGACAATTGTTGACAAGGGGGAGGGGGGAGGTCAAGAAAAGTTGACGTCAACAATGTTACATTTTTAAATTTAATATAATTACTTAATAAATAGGAAAATTAAGCAGCGTTTGTAGTTCTGTGTTACACACTCGCTTAACATTCAGTATTTTAATTAAACTAACTATATTTCTACTAATTTTGCCACATAAACATTTTGGAAGGGGGGGTAATCAAATGTTGACGTAATTTTATAGGGGGGGGGGTCTCTGGAAGTTTGACAAGTTGTTGACAAGGGGGAGGGGGGGAGGTAAAAATCGCCAAAAATTTGTTGACATAAATAATAGACAGCCCCTAAAAAGAAAATATCGGTATCGGTATCGGTAAAAATGCTGGGGTAAAATATCGGTATCGGACTATCGGTAAAAAGGCATATCGGTCGCTCCCTACTAATCATACTTAAGGTGAACTGGTCTTTTCAGTTTTGGAATAGAGTTCGACTATCTACATAACCAACAAAATAGTGCACGCATTCACTCATATTCACAATGTCGTATTAGACAAAAAAAGTACTATAGTATAGAAAACACACCAATGTTATATTCCGTGTCTTTTTGTAGAAGTAAATTGATTAGTAATCATTACTTATTAAGTTAAGGTTAGTTCAGTATATATAAAAAAATACAATTTTTTTGATTTCCTAGATTTTGTTGCTTTGCTTGGTATATTTTCATCGTTAGAAAACCATGTCTTAAATTGAATACGAATACAAAACTATGTGTTAAATAGAATACGAATACAAAACTATGTGTTAAATAGAATACGAATACAAAACTATGTGTTAAATAGAATGCAAATACAAAACTATGTGTTAAATAGAATACGAATACAAAACTATGTGTTAAATAGAATACGAATACAAAACTATGTGTTAAATAGAATACGAATACAAAACTATGTGTTAAATAGAATACGAATACAAAACTATGTGTTTAATAGAATACGAATACAAAACTATGTGTTAAATAGAATACGAATACAAAATTTCTTCTTTTTTTTTATTGTGGTTGGCTAATCGCTATACAGTGTTCCAGCTGACAATGAGGAGGAACTGGATGACTTTTACCAGTCCTTGACTGAGGATGACATAACGTTACACAACACAACATGTCCCTTTGTGTATGATGTCGTGTCAGGAAGAGATGCATTCATCGGTTCAGAAAATACCTGCCTTGGAAATTATGGGGTCAGAATTTTTTTTTATTATCAGCTATATATTTATATAAATATGTATGTATATATATATATATATTTATTTATTTATTAAAAATGTGTGGATGTATGTCTTGTTAATTAGTGATAGCATTTCCAGTGAATTTTCTCAAACCAATCATTGAGGTCAGGCTCATAAGATGAACATTGTTGATGTCTAGAAATCTTTAGCCCCCCCCCCCCCTCCCCTATCTCCATTTCAGCTACTGTCAAACTTTTATCAGAACCCTCCCATCCTGCTTGATTGTATGAATGATCGAGACCTAAACTTTGCGTGTAACAATATCACTGTGAAATTATGAAACGCATAATGTTGGTGACACATAGTTTCATTACATCGGCCGTATAAATGGCATCGAATTCGGCCATTTAAAAGAGAAAAAGAAATTTTTTTTGCAGATGTATTGTTGTGTTATAATATAAAATAGACTTAAACGAGTTTTGAAATTTTAAAAGAGACTAAAACTTTAATTTGATTAAAATTTGTTTTTAGAGAGTTTCCCTAACTTTGTCACAACATGCAGCGTTAATGAAAAATTTAACAAAAAAGGTGAGAAAGTAGTGAATTTAAACACGGCTTGCGATACAAGTTCATCTGTAGACATTAGCGTTTGATGTATTATTATGACGTATTATAATGGTATATTATAATGATGTATTATCATTATGTATTATCATGATGTATTATTATGATGTATTATTATGTTGTATTAAAATATGAACTTTTTATAATGTGCCATCTTCAACTATTACTAGTAATATATTTTAAATAAGACGCATGCAAAAACATTTGTACTATTCATGTGTAGTATAATTTATATAAGTTAGCGAAGATTAGCGTCATTGATTGCGTTAAATTGTTTGCACTGAAACTACCCGAAGTAAGCGATTTACAAAGTAAGTTGTGGGTGATGTCCCCTGTAATGATGAGATATAATCTCTATTATTATATAAACCACTAATGGGACGTTTTTTTATGGTGCCCTTCTAACATCTCCACCATAGTCGATAGTGCAATGGCCACGGAGGCACCACGGAAGGTATAGCGGGGGACTTAAGCCATGACATGAAATAACCATTGGTCCTCACCGGGGATCGAACCAGAAACCCTCAGGTCGACAGTCGAGCGCTTTACCACACAACCATCCGTCCACATACAAAGTAAGTTTGGTGATTCACTCTGGGTCGGTACTTGCGTCAAGCACGGATGCCCTACTAATTTTTATTTGCATGTAATGATTGGCCGTGAAGCCATAGGTGTGAGAGAGTGGAGGAAGAAGGCCATAGATCGAGAAAAGTGGAGAATAGCAGTATGGCAGGCCAGGGTCCTAAATGGGCTGTAGAGAGTAGTATGGCATGCCAGGGCCCTAAATGGGCTGTAGAGAGTATTATGGCATGCCAGGGCCCTAAATGGGCTGTAGAGAGTAGTATGGCATGCCTGGACCCTAAATTGGCTGTAGAGAGTAGTATGGCATGCCAGGGCCCTAAATGGGCTGTAGAGAGTAGTATGGCATGCCAGGGCCCTAAATGGGCTGTAGAGAGTAGTATGGCAGGCCTATGCCCTAAATGGGCTGTAGAGAGTAGTATGGCATGTCAGGGTCCTAAATGGGCTGTAGAGAGTAGTATGGCATGCCAGGGCCCTAAATGGGCTGTAGAGAGTAGTATGGCATGCCAGGGCCCTAAATAGGCTGTAGAGAGTAGTATGGCATGCTAGGGCCCTAAATGGGCTGTAGAGAGCAGTATGGCATGCCAGGGCCCTAAATGGGCTGTAGAGAGTAGTATGACAGGCCTATGCCCTAATGGGCTGTAGAGAGTAGTATGGCAGGTCTGTGTCCTGAATGGAATAATAAGTTTAGCATATTAAGTTCGTATTCTGGTATATTTATCTCTTTTAATAATTTGAACTTTAATTGATCCCAAACTAACTGATTTTATTTTAACTTTTCTCAATTTTTTTTTACATCAACGTATTTGTAACATATGCAAAAGAAAAAAAAATGGTTTATTATTTCAGATAATATTGTCCTGTGACCTGTTCTCTGTTTATGACGCATCTATAATTGGGAAAGGACATTGGGACCATAACCTAATTCAAAGGTAAACATGCTTCTCTTTATTCTGCTATAAACCTGCATTACGAGTTTTCTTTTGAACGGTTCTCACCGACGATTGATCCCAGAACTCTCAGGTCACCAGTCGAGTATCTATATCACTTGGTTATGATTTCTGCGGCACATACTGTTAGAAATAGACTAACCGTTTGTGACAAAATGCATCAAATAATCGAACAAGCCCCGAATGCAGTTCTTTATGTTTAACTAGAACAAAGGCCCGTTATCCGGTCCGGCGAGTAGGCACACAGTTGGAGTTGAAAATAGTACAAGATATATTTGAGTGCGTTAACAATAAGTCTATATACTCGCAGTGGTCCCAAGGACATGAAGAGATTATTGTAGCCAAAATACATTTGAGAACATAAATTACAAAGAGATTACCTTTTGTTGCATGAACAACTGAATATCATATATTTTCTTGTACACAACATTTTTAATGCGATTGAATTTCCCAAGGGAGTTAACTCCGAGCATGAGAGTTAACTAATATAGTGATAATTGAGTTGTATCCCTTTTGACAATAAGCTTAAGTGAAACGAAAATTTTGGAATTCCCCAGTCTATTTTAAGCAGCGGAAGTTATACACACGCTCGCTCGCTCGCCCGTACTTACGCCAGGCTAGACGATTATAAGTGGAACATCAACAAGAAGGCTTCTTTAAATAACTCATGCACAGTGTTGTTCACTAAGAGACACTAACAACATCCATGAATGTAATTTGATTTTTAATGACAGATTCCTTCCTTACACAAAAACTCTTGCCTCCATCTAGCCTTACATTCAACAACAACAACAACAACACACACACACACACATACACACACACTTATTATGTCCATAGCGAAAGCCACGACTCTCTTATGTCTCCATCTAATTTATTACCGATTTAAATTATTTTACATTGATCACAATTAATAATTGATTTATGCATTAAATGACGTCTTACTGCGTTGTGCCTCTTATTGTTGAGATAGCGTTAACTTTAGAGTTACTTCAGAGTTAACACAGCACAGACAACATCCGAGTGAGACAAATTATACGACAAGACATCGTGATATTTAGTAGATTATAATTTAGAAACTAATTCCTTAATGATAATTGTAATAAACTACTTTATGTTCAAATACTACTTGACATTTAAGTACTATGCATCAGACAATGTGACAAGACCGCGACAAGTGCATGTGCACAAGACCGCGACAAGTGCACATGCACCAGACCGAGACGTGTATATGTGGACTAGACTAAACATGTACGTGTGCACCATACTAAGACGCGCACACGTGCAACATTCTAAGACATGAATATATTTCGGGTCGAAATGGTGATGCATTTTCAAAGATACTTAAGGTCAAGTGACTCAAATAACAAAGTAGTTTCCTAGAACTCTGATATATTTTTTTTCGCACTGTCCGTATTAACATAAGAACCGCTATGTTCAGAGGTGTTATACTACACTGGTCGTCAATTACGACTGTACAGTAAAATGTCATAAACTATTGACATCAGTTGGTCTCCCTGTAAATATTAATTATTAGATCGTTCAAAATGGATAGCAGATAAATTCTGACAGCAACCCTGCGTTAAAAGATGAAAAAAAAAATTTACTTCTAATGTTGATTATGTTTTAAAAAGATATTGAATTGTTTTATTTTAAGGTTAAAAACGCCCGATTCCTGGGAAGCGGAACCATGCTGAAGACGCAATGTGTGCCAAATATAATAAACGATTAAATACTAACACCAATCAAGCTTGGAATTCATCTCATTCATTAAAAATATAAACAGAGTTTTGAGTTACATGTTTGAATTTCTCAAACGATTGAAAAAACTTTTTTTTTGTTTGTTTTATAGCGCAGTATTACATTGCACTCAATCTCATTTGCACACACATAGAATCCTAGTGCTTACACATTGTATATTTTATTTTAAAACTATATCGGTCATTTAAAAATAAAATACTTCATGAAACGTCCGTTGATTTGACTTCCGATCACTGCCTTTATAGGCAACGATCTATTCTTGTAGACTAGATTTAGACTTCTAGACTATATTTAGACTTCTCTATAACTAGATCTGGTGGCTTTTATAAAATCATTAATTACCTGCCATATGTCGTCTGTTTTACTGATCAGCGATAACATGACTAGAACATGACTAGCATTCTAAATCACCAAACATTAAAATACGACCTTTCATACGGCCGTATCAATACGAATGATCACCTCAGATAAAAGTGCTCACGATTTACACTCTCCCAATTACACTCTCCCAAATTGGGATCTTCAGCCAATTGGCCCCCATCCTACTAAAAAAGTAGCTATCTTGTCGTCCGGCGTGAAGTATGGTAAAACCGTCGCTATAAATAATCTATGACATCTTTTCCCGATGGTACAACTTTTTTGCGGAATGGGAACGCGTCGCTATAAATAAAAATCCTCTATGACGTGTTTTCCCGATTTTACAATTTTTTTTATTTTCCTACTAATAAAGCCGAATTGAACTTGCGCGCGGGTGCTGTATCGTGCCACACCAACTTGCCTTTGTGCTGCAAAATGGCATAATAAGTAGTTATTTTTTTACTTTTCAGGACACTTTGATAAAAGCTTTTTTTTTAATGCTTCGTTTTGATTTTAACATTGAGAAAATTAAGGGTAAAACGTAACGGGTGACATAAATTAGCACCCATATCTTGACCTAATGGTGTTTGGTTTGGTTTGGTTGGTTGGTTTGCTTTGGTTGGTTTGGTTTTTTTGGTTGGTTCGGTTGGTTGATCGATTGGTTTGGTTGGTTAGCGTTGACGAGTAATCCGTAATTTGTGACGGGTTTGGCTTGGTTGGTTGGATTGGTAGGCTCGGTTGGTTTGTTTGGTTGACTGTTTTAGTCTTTGTAATGCCGATGACATATGGAAGCATTTTAGAGGCAGGATATGTACCTTTTTAATGTCGTATATTTCACACTTGCTGTCCCATAATCAAAACAATGTTTCTCTAAACAAAAAACAACGAAAAAAAAACCGCAAAAAATCTATATAGATTTTTTCCATCTCAAGTCTGTCTTCCATAGATAGAAAGTAAGAATACTGTTTCCGGTTTAAATAATAATGCCCTCTTTTCAGCGTCTCGATTCGATACATACATTATAAACAAAAATTCTCATAACACAGAATAAATAGACCCAAAAAATTACAATGACCTAATCCTGACAATCTCAAAAATTGAACAATGATCTATCTCTTTTCAAAAGTATTATGAGGCTGTAATGAGGCTGTAATGAGGCTGTAATGAGGTTGTAATGAGACTGTAATGAGGCAATAATCACCTACTTCACCAATAATCTCAATAATCTATTATTTGAAAGCTCGTCATTACAGACGCCTTATGCTTTCACTGTACTCAATACTTACAAAAAAATTTACATTTTTATGACAATTTTCTATCTTTATTGGATTCTTATATTTTTTTTAAAACACACACACACACACACACACACACACATATATATATATATATATATATATATATATTGTCACAGGGAATTCCCTGTTACAGCGTACCACAGGGATTTGATATTGAACGGAAGTCAGTAAAATTGTGACGCGTTGGTTAGAAAAAGGAATGTATTGTTATCATACCCCTTTTTATTTTTGATGTTATTTTTTTTATTTATATTGTGATATTTGAGGGCTCGTCAAAAATGAACCGTGAACAGAGGCAAGTCTATGATGAAGACAAGATATCTGGAAAAGAAGGTAGATGATATACACAATGAGATGGAGAGGTTACAAGGTATCATTCAGTCAGTCGTACGTGCAAAAAATGTCGAAAGCAGAGAGAGACCCCATTCTTGATGATGTTGTATGCAAAGTACAATATGAAAGAGGAGAGAGAGCTTAAAAAGTATTATTCAAGATTACGAGAAATGAAAACACAACTAAAGGTAATTCAACCGCAGCTATCATCTTGGTATAAGAATTATTAAAAAGTGGTATCACCAGGTGAGAACTTGCTGGCAGAAATTGAGAGACGAGTACAAGCAAGGAAGGAACAGTCAGAAGAGGAGGAGGAAATTCAGTTGGCGTGGAAGAATTACGGAAAGAAAGAATCCGAAATTAAACCATTAAGACCAGATGACGCAAAGACAGCATGTCATGGCGAAGCACGAACAAATAGATAGAACGATGTTCGAAAATACTGATTAAAGAGATAGCATGTCATACAGAGGTCATGCAGATGAAGGAGATGTCATGTCAGACAAAGTTCGTTCAGTTGAAGGAGATGTCATGCCAGAAAGAGGTCATGCAGATGACGGAGATGTCATGTCAGACAGAGTTTATGCAGATGAAGAATGTGGCATGTCAGGTGGAGGTCATGCAGCCTGTTGAGGCGACCTGTCAGACAGAGATCATACGACAGAGTAAGGCAATACAGCAGAAGGTGGAGAAGATAATGAGGGGAAGGACGATAAAGATAGTTTTCATGACGACACCGTACAGATTAAGAAACATTTCGCTGTCTATAAAACGCATAAGGTGGAGACAACACAGAACCTTTAGGCCACGCAGAAATCTGAGGCAGTACTGAACATTCAGACAATGTTAACTGATACCGTTGTTTTTTGCGGAGCAGAAAATGAGAGACAGAGAAGAGAACTCGTATCTGGAGTCAGAAGACGAATATGTATTGCGAAACGGCTGGTGTCTAGGTAGGCAGGTACCAGGGATACAACATGGACAACATACCAAACCATATCACCAACATGGGCTGCACTTTGGCCGTGGTTTCATTCAGAATAATTCTCTATCAGATCTCTACTCTGGTCTCAAGGTACCTGGTGGTCATCACCGTGGTCGCCTGTGCATCGTTCTGATACTTCATACTTCAGAAAGTTCATGTTCTTTTGAACTATTTAAACCAACGGAAATCCATCAACGCCAGAGTAGCCGATGAGTGTTGCTACTACAGGAATTCACAGTAATTGTGGAGGTGCTACCTTGGTCTAGGTCGTGTGATTTTGTTATTAAGGAAAGTCGTTTCTAATTGCTACTTTGTTATTGATGGAAAACATCCCATAAGTGTAATTTTGTTACTAAGGGGAAGTCGTCCCTAATTGCTACTTTGTTATTGAGGGAAAACATCCCATAAGTGTAATTTTGTTACTAAGGGGAAGTCGTCACTAACTGCTACTTTGTTATTGAAGGGAAGACGTCCCTAAATTGATGTTGGATGATTAATAATTTTTGGGTTGATTTTTTTGTTATTATTAAATCTTTGGAGTTATTTTGAGTGTTCTGAGTACTTGCATACTCATTCTCAGTGTATTGTAGTCGTTGTTAACTTTGTGTGCTGGAGGTTATTGTTCACTCAGTGGATTACTTTTGTGATGGTGTTTTTTTTTTGGTTATTCACAATCAACTTCCTATCATGTCTCCTTAAAAAAAAAGAAGGGAGCTTACTTAAAAATTAATAATATTTCACGAATTAGTGGCGAGTGACGACATCAGGTTTTTTAGAGTCGCAGTTTTCAAATTTTTAATCTTTAAAAATGTTGAAGTCTTACATGAGTTTTTGATTTATTATTATTATTATTATATACATACATATATTATGTAACAATAAACGAATTCATATTCTTTGTGATAATTGGGTCCTCGTTTTGCTCTAGAACCCAAGTGCGTAGATTGATTTAAGTGCCCCAATACGGCTCAATCAAGCGTGTCTTGTTTGTTCAAAGAACTATGTTCTTTTATATTTAGCCTTTTTTAAAATGTTTATTTGTATAATAAATGGTATTAAAATTAAAACCAATCTATTAAAATACTTTGTATCTATTGAAAGTAACATTATTGCTGCCATTCAGCTAACTGTCGATGTTGATATTTATTGAAAACAATACACAAAATATACTTGAAAAAGTATCTTATGTGTTTCATTTCTAGCTTAAAAATATATATTGTCATCATATGTCCTTCCATTAACTGTAATAACAAAATAAATATCTAGATGTTTCTATCACTATGAGAATTTATATCAAAATTAGTTTGAATAATATTCAATCTGTTTAAAGCATTTCCATTATAGCTTATTATTTTTAAGAAGTAAAGATACATTTCACGTTGTTTATTTATTATTTAGTTTTTTTAAGTTTAAATACATATTTAATAATTATATATATATCGTGCAATCATAATATATATCCTATAATAATACAAAAAGAAGTCTTGTTAAAATGAAACTTAAATGTGTCAGTGCAATGGTTGACTGATTTTATTTTTGTCGTTTCATATTGCAATAAAATTAATCATTTAGAAATCAATACAAGTTAAACATTTAAGCTATTCACAATGATTGTACAACATGAACTGTTATATAGATAATAGCCGATAAAACAATAAAAGTTCTATATTTGTCACAAGTAATGCAAATTGAAACATTAGTAAGATAATAATCAACTTGGGGGTAGGTCCTAAACTAGGCGATAAACACATGGATTATCCCTGGTAGTCAAGCTTTAAAGACCTGGAGATATGAAACAAATATTGACTAGGAGTGCTATTTGTAATTACTCATATAGAAAAATGTATGTCTTCATAAACACACACCCAACTTAAGTATATATAAACCCATTCTTTTATGTTCACCATTGTTTGGTTTTTCCCGAATTTAAAGTGGGTAAACAATTGACTGGGTGTCATGAAATTATTAAACGTACCTCTCTGTGGTGGCAAATACTGTATGATTGATATCCACAGGTTTTCACGGAAGTGTAAAGTAACGAAAAAAAACTATATATATATATATATATATATATATATATATATATATATATATATATATACATACTAATGTATAGATGAAGAAATAAAAATAAACTATTTGACGTAAACAAATGAATAAGGGTTTAAAACTCCATAGTGCCGTACCCACAAGATTGGGTAGATCTCTAGTATAAAAATATTAATAAAAATACCTCTTAAGCTACAATAAGATATAAGGCTTCACAACTGTAGAGAACCAAAAAGCGTACCGTTATAAATACACATTACATTCAGTCACTATGTTTCATTTATTATTAAATTAGATCAACACAGAAAAATAAAACAATATATAAAAAAACAACAACAACCCCACTAAACTCTTTAATAGCTCGCAATAAAATAATTAACAATAAAAAACAAGAGCAAAACAAATTGTATGGGTGCTATTAAATCATATGAAAAAAGATTTAAAAAAATCATCTTTTAATAAATAACTTGATATACTGGTGCACCAAATGTCACTAATAGGCAATCATCATACTCTATAGAATTAATCCACAATACATATTCAATTGATAAAAAGATAAGAATGTTGTCACTAGCCAACCAAGCAAATTAAGCATACAAAAAGAAAAAAAAAACTAAAAGTTATAAATAAACATATATGTATATTTCATAATTATTACACTATTTATTGGAGACTAAACACAGAAACTATTTCCTCAATACATACACATTTGAACTCAAAATGACCATTGTGTTAACACATGTGGAGCATAGAAAGACCGTTGTGTTAAACACATCTGGAGCTTAGAATGAGCATGTCACCATTGTTTTAAACATATGTGGAGCAACAAAGGTCTCAGCGATTAGAGCCACAAACAAGTACTTCGGATTTTCTTTTCTCTTATAACGAAGAATGACCTGAATTACGAATGAAGTCGATAGGAAGAGAGAGGAGAGAGAGAGAGAGAGAGAGAGAGAGAGAGAGAGAGAAAGCGTCAGAAGAGCCATTAGAAAAACTAATTAAAAAACCATGACAATGGAAAGATGTATTATTGAAAAGTATAGAATTATCTATATCTGAAGTGGGGAGTTCGATATTGGACCTGAGGGTCTCCGGTTCTATTCGTTGAGGATCAATGGGTTTTTCAGATAATGGTTAAAGTCCCCGCTATATCTCCCGTGGTGCCTCCATGGCTATAGCACAATCGGCTTTGGTGGTGATTAAAAAATGGCATTGCAAAAACCGTCTCATTACTAGTTTATAAGATCTAGGAGATTTTAGCTTTATATGGTATCATGGACCCCTTGCAGGATCCTTGTGCTTGTTGTCTATGAGTATGTTCTCCTACTGAGTTTAGGCCAGTATATGTATTTTTCCCAGCCACGTGGTTCCTCAGGACGCATACAACACAACAAGAAATGACAACTCGACTAATGTAAATACAACAAATATTTATTTACATCAAAGATAATTATTGTGCCCTAAAAAGGATAAGTAGCTTTATCGGCTACTAAAACAATGCTATAGCAAAGATAATACAACAAGACCGAATGGTCCTTACCTGGGGCTAGTAGTTTTAAGAAGAACTGAGACATGTGCTGGTCGAACTCTTGAGTGAAACATGAAGTATTCATCATTTATGACATCCCTGCCTTAAGGGAACAGTCCAAGCGTCTACATGCACCTGGTCTGCCGAATTCCACCTAATCAATACGAGACCCGCATGCCCGTAGTGCACGACCTCTTAGCTGTTCAAAGACTGAGTCCGTTGCCTGCCTCATGTAACACCAAGTCCAACCACTTAGTCTGACTTAGTCTGTTTTACTCAGCCCAGGACCAAGTTGGCCGACTGACTCGCAGTCCGAGCTCAACTCTCCTCTCCAACTGACTCACTCCGACTGACTGAAAAAAAAAACTTATGTCTAAAACTACGCACATCGCTCCAATCTCGCGATTAGTGCGTGCACTAAACTTTCGCTTCATTGACCAATGGGCGGCGAGTCGTATAGGCCACACTCATCACGTGTGGTCAGTTGTGACCATCAAGCGTGGGGGATAAAGGAACAGTGTGCCCAGTTCTGCCCGCCCCTCTCCTGCTTGACTCTGAAAAGGGTACCAATTCCTTCTACCGTCTACTTTGATCTTTCCCAATCGACGTCAATGCTAAGTAATTTCCCCTAGCGCTAGACAGTGTTGAATTCAGTGCGAACACAGCCTTTAACTATCCCCTTTGTTATTTCCTCCTGAGTTGATGACGCAACACGAGGGAGATAAGGTAATAGGGGAGGGCTAGATTTCATCCAAAAACTCACAGAATGTGACAAATGGACTTCACCCCAACATTTTCTGAATAGTTTTTAAACATTTCGAATATATTCTCCTACTTTAAATATCAATCTCCTTATATATACATGTTTGATGTTCTTTTTTTGAACCGCGCTGATAAAATTAGTGCAATAGAAAACAAATGCTTAAATACAGGTTATTTCGGTTTTCAAGACAAAAAGTTAGTACCAATAAAACCTTTCTTTATAACTGACCTTTACTCCACCATACGTAAGAAATAAGTGATGGAATTACGAAACTTCGAACGTAAACAATCATTAGTAACTGCGTAGAATCTTTTTGTGCACAAGGAGAACCAATTACTAAAATCTCAACAGTTATTTGCAATTTTTTTTTAAAAACTACGATAAATTAATTCAGTTTAATAGCTAAAAGTGAACCTAATTCAAGTCCGTTAGTTTTTTTATGAGTAATTCAGATTTTCTAAAGATTTTCTTGGTTCAGAAATTAATAACCTTGCAGGTAATATAAATCTAATTGTTCAGAAATTAATAAGGTTTTAATTACACTATGTATCATTTTTTTTTTGTTCCTGGATACACAGTGTGATTTCATAACCCATTATGCCTACAACAAACAGAGAAATAGGTACTGCTCAAGCAATTTAAATCTTTTCTGTTTCGGACAAAGGACATTTTAGAGCATTTTCGATAAATAGAGAGGGAAGTAATCATGTTGAATAACTGTTACAAAAATAAATAATGATTACGCCCCTTTGATTAGATTTTATTATTTATATTTAAAATATAAGCAAAAACGGTATCTAAGAAACTCTTATATTCAGCTCTGAGAGGTCCTATCGCGAAATGAACTTTTGCCGTACACTTGGCAGGCCAAGACCTACAAAATGATATATAAATCATGGGTCTAGGACTTATGGTTCCTGAGATATAGGGCGCTCCTTTGTTAATATAGCTTATATTGTAAAAAACGGTACTTAATACGCCCCCTTTTTCGGCCCTCAGAGGACAGATCGCGAAATGGACTTTTGCTGCACACATGGCAGGCCAAGACCTACAAAATGATATTTACATCATGGGTCTAGGACTTATGGTTGTTGAGATCTAGGGTGATAACGGACAGACAGACAGACCGACAGACAAAATGGGGACAATAGAGCATTTTTTTTTCGAAAATGCTCTAAAAAACTTTGTTTCTTTGATCAAGATAATGATATTATTCAATTTGTGTTTTAGTGAAAATTCTTTATTCGCACACAATACTTAATAGTCCTCTATAATATTCTGTCAAGAAAGTTTTAGAACTTTCCAGTACCGCAGATCAAGAATAACATAGAATGTGACGGATTTGTCCAGATGCTGAAGAGGACGGAGAAATAGCTCCAAACTGTTTCGTAATAACTAAGTGCAGTTGGTTGAGACTCTCATAAAGAAAGATAACAAAATGAGATGCAGAATGTCTCTCAAAAGCTCGTCTTAACAAATTCCAGATCACGGTAGAAGAACAAGGCGATCTCTTTCATTAACGTATATTGGACTTGAAACGTCTTTACTAGGGACAGTATAAGGCAAACATTATCGGGGACTGCATTTGAGGGCAGTACACTAGAAAATCTGGAAAACCTAATTTTTTTAACTTTGTAGTGATTTACGACTTTCTCTGACTGTTTATAATGTTAGTGTTTTTTTTTTTAATTAGACTGTTAAATGAAAAAAATATACATGTCCTTTTTTTGTCACAATAAATAAGACATTTTTAGGGCTTTGGCAAAAAAAAAATATTTTCTGAATGTTGTCGTTTGTCGATAGTTTTTAGTAATAAGCAGTTGAAATATAAACTCTTGGAAGCCAGAAACATAATTAATGTAATATAGTTTTATTTGACACTTATTTTTAAGATGTTCTCAGTTTCTAAATTTTGTAACATTAAAACCAAAAAAAAAAAAAAATTAAGGTAAATACATTGATCTCAAAATTTACAAACTTTATGATTTAAAAAAAAAAAAATTATGACACTGAATGTGTCATAATTCAAAAACAGTCCATTTATAAACAAAAAAAGAATGTTAACTAGCCTGTATAAAACAAAGTGACATCTCTAGTATAACATTAAATAGATTAATCTTTCAGCCAAAAAATTTTTTCTTATCAAATTGGTGCATCAAACAGTGTAAAAACCCGATTGTCATGAAATACTTGTACTTTGTACTAATAGCGTGAACAAAGAAAACTGACGTATCTCCTTTTAAAAAAAAAACAAAATGAGAAAATATTTCAGCTAAACGTTTACTGATGTATCAATGAAGTCAACATTTTTTACTAGATTATTTTTAAAACTTAATTCCAATTAAACTTATGTGTTTTTTTTAATTTACATTAGGTTTTTTATGATAGAATGTGCATTAAGGAAGCATTGATAAAAAATCAATCACATTATTTATGTTTGTTTTTTTGTTCCATAAATTTTAATTACATGCCAGTATTTCAGGAGTACCTTATCCCTTAAAAAATAGAAAATTAACTTCAGTTTATTTTCTTTTACCAATGAAAGTGAAAAAACAGCATTATTCATTAAGCGGAGAATCACAAAGAGAATAACTCCAGGTAAACTATGAGCACAGATTGCTAAAAATGCAAGTACGAAGGCCTGAAAAAAAAATGAAAATACTAAAAAGTTTTTTAGAAACTACGCTGCATATCTCTCTCTCTCTCTCTCTCTCTCTCTCTCTCTCTCTGTATATATATATATATATATATATATATATATATATATATATATATATATATATTAGGGTGCCACTCAATGTATAGGGAAAATTTTTTTTTCTTAAGTTTCATTGTCCCGACCCCCTAATTTTTTTTCCTTTTGTTATGCTAAGTAATTTTACAAGTTTCATGAAGATACAGTGATATTTTGAGGTAGCTCAAAGGAGTCGAAGTTTTGTATTATATGCGAAAATGCCTGTATTCGACACACAATGCAAACCGGGGGTAATTTCTTACTTATTTACATAATTTCTGTTACTTATTTTTATTTTCAAGTCAGTGCAATATATATTACTGCTAGTGCCACTGTTACATTGAAAGAAGTTGTTCAGTTCTGGCATAAGGCACGCATTCCAGTTAGCAAAGAATGCCACATAATTGCCAAGATAAAGGATCTCCATTCAGCATGGCTTGGAATAAGAAAAAATGTATCCCGCAGAACAGATTCTAAAGGAGAAGTGGCACCAATTTACTGAAAGTTATATTTATTTGTTAGATGTTGCACATGCTGAAGCTTTAACTAAGATGCAGGTATATGAAGACATACAATTTCTTGAAGCACAAAGAGAGAAATAGAGGCGTGGTTGCATGGGTCCAGTGGATATGGTACTAACTCGGAAAGAACAAAGGTCTCATAAAAGATGCTTAGAGCAAGAATATCGTAAGGAAAAGGAAGCTAAGCGGATTCAACATGAGGCAAAGAAGATGGAGTTTAATGCCAGCAATGACAGTGACACAGAGGCTAAGATCGATTAACATGGAATCAGTCAGACATAGTCAACGTAAACATCGTGAAGCAGCAGCTACAGATATTCATGCATCGTTTCATCCAAACTGCCCATTAACTGCGCACTGGGATGGAAAAATGTTGCCTGCATTAACACCCAAAGAGTTAATTGATCGTCTTTCCATTCAGGTATCCGGTGATGGAACAATGAAGTTGCTGGGAGTACCAAAATTGCCAAATGGAACTGGAGAGGCCGAGGCAACCGCCGTGTTTAATCTTATACAAGAATGGAACATTGTTGGTAACATCCAGTTCATGTGTTTTGACACTACGGCTAGTAACACTGGCATAAATGCAGGTGCCTGCATTCTTCTGGAGAAGAAACTTGGCAGAGAATTGATCAGCTTAGCGTGCAGGTGCCATATAATGGAACTCATTGTGGTAAAGGTTCACTGATAGGTCCATCTAGTGGACCAAATATCAAGTTATTCCAGAGAATTCGTAAATATTGTGGCTCAATTGACACATCAAAGTATGCAAGTGGAATGGATGTAGATTAATTGCAGTGGTTCTCAATCCAGTTCGGGATGAACTCATTCACTTCATTCAGCATCAGCTAACAGTGTTTCAGCCCAGAGATGATTATCGTGAGCTTCTGCAACTGTCACTTCTTTTTCTAGGTGCAGCTTGTGGTGCAGATGAAAAGATTCTGGCTCCTGGAGCGTATCACCGGGCCCGGTGGATGGCAAAACTGATTTACAGCCTTAAGATGTTCATTTGGCGTTCCAGTTCCAACTTACTGCACGTGAATTGTCATCACTGGGTCACTTCAACACTTTGATACTTAAGGTCTACCTGAATTCTTGGTTAACTTCACCAAGTGCTACATCTGCTCCCCATAGATATTTGCAGCTACTCCAAAAATTGGAGAACTACAAGGAAACAAATGACACCGTTTGCCAAAGCAGCCATAAAATCATTCTCTGGACACTTGTGATTTTTGAGTGAAATTTTGGTAGGTTTTGTTTTTTTTTGACAATGATGTTTCATCTGAAATGAAGTTAGTCATGGCTGCAGCACTTAACACGATAAAAACAGAATAGCCTTCTGTCCAACATTACAACACAATAAACTTTCTGATTTCTGATTTATAACAACTACATTGTTGGCCAGAAGAAAGTTGACAGTTTGAAAGTCGTCAATGATGCAGCCGAGCGTGGAGTGACCCTGAGTCAAGCATTCAATGGAGTACTAACCAATCAAGAGGGACAGAAACAGTTTTTGTTACAAGTATTAGCGAAACACCGTCGTTACTTTTCTAATGCTAACAAGTCCACCCTAACTGCCCCAGCCGCAGCTAGAATATCATTACTTGGACTTATAGACATGTAATTAGTAAATAGTGATCTTTCAGTCTGAACAATGTTGAATTGACTCTTTATGTTTATTAGCTGAATGTTCTGAAAGTTACTATTCTGTTGCAAAGTACAAAACAGTTGTTAGTTCTCTTTTACTGCAAAATGTGTCTTCAAATAACTTTTGATTTTTTTGTGTTACAGCAGGATTACTGTTTACAGTATGGTAATGTCGCGAAAAACTGATTATTGCAAAACTTTGACACTGTTGAGCTACCAATAAATATTATCAGAAAACATTCAAATTTTGCCAATTTTATTCTTATAACATTACTAACACATTTTGGGGGTGGCAGGATAAAAACTCAGAAAATGTTTTTTGAGTGGCACCCTAATATATATATATATATACAAATATATATATATATACATATATATATATATATATATATATATATATATATATATATATTAGTATAAAGTATTGGACTAACAACTTAAACGATTTATATATAACTGAATGTTATATATATATTTAAACTTGTAGTCATTTTATTATGAAAGATTATGCTAACTATATTCAATAAACACATTAGCATTATGTAGTTATATATATATATATATATAATTTAGGGTGATTAAAAAAAATTAAGTTTTGAATTTTCCACGGGCACCATCTAAAAATGTTCCAATATATGAAAAAATAAACCAGTAAAATTTTTTATTGATTTTGAGTGTTTGACACATGTTGAATGGTTGCTACCACATTGAGAATTTTACAAATGTCAATTATTTTACCCCTTGTTGGTAATAAATTAGTCTTTTGTCAAAGTATCAAAGAAATGTCATTTGACACCAAGGCAGTGATCACTGGAAAATTCAATGGAGCATGTGTCCTAATGGAGCGAAAGATGCAGAAGGAAATGTTGTGACTGGCCTGTCGTCATCATATGCTTGAAATTATGTTGGAAGCCATTGTAAAGCATTCATTTGGTCCTTCTACAAGTCCAGACATAGCATTCTTCATTCTTTAAGCGGTTTAAAGAATACTGGCCACTCATTGATAAATCAACATTTCATATTGTTTTAACATCAGTCGCGGTTGACTTTGCTGAAGCAATTATCAAATTAGCACAAAAACAGCTCACTACTTTTCAACCTCCTGACGATTACCGAGAGCTACTTGACTTTGTCATTATTTATCTTGGAGGATTTCCAGCAAAAGGTATCTCATTTAAACAACAAGCGGGACTTCATCGTGCTAGGTGGATGGCCAAAGCCATATATGCCATCAAAATATGGCTATTTCGGGCCCAATCTCGACTCACATCAAAAGAAGAACGGGGTCTCAGACACATATGCATTTTTACCACAAGAATTTACACAAGAGCCTGGTTTACAGCACCATCAGCCATTTCAGCTCCTCGAAATTATCTATGGCTTATCAAAAGCCTACAAAGGTTAGGGTAAGGGTTCAAATTAGTTGGACTAATTAATTTAATGTGCCAAGTGAATAGTGAAATAGTTAATATTATAAAACTTATATCATTTATGCATTTCCTTGCAGCTATCCCGATTCACAGATTTCAGCGGTGGCTTTGAAAACATTTCTAAGACACCTCTGATATTTATCAGAAGAACTTGTTGCATTGGATTTTTTTGATGAGGAAGTACCACTTGACATAAAAAAGAAAATGGTGAGATGTTTTAAAACAAATAGTTTACCTGGCTCGTTGAAAAAAGCAACAATCGATCAATCTCTGATAGAGTTCAAAGAACTTGATGATTTAGTTTCAAATAACACCTATCGTTTTTTTTTGCCGTTTTTGGACTGTCATCTGAATTTTTGAGCAGTGATCCAGATAGTTGGGAGACCAATAAAACTTTAAAAAGCAAAAGCTGAACTATCCTCTCTCAGAGTTGTGAGTGACATAGCAGAACGTGGAGTAGCTCTTATGGAGAGTACAATAAACTTCACACAAACAATGAAGAACAGAAAAAGTACCTGCTGATGGTTGTGAAACAGTATAGACAGAACTGCCCAGACAGGAACAAGTCAACATTGGTGCAGTTGAACCAATATTTGAACTATTAATTTAATTGTTTGTATACTTTTTATAAAACAAGTAAAATAACTTTAGATTTGTTTAACTGGTAATGAATATGCTGATTTTTTTATATTTATTATTTGTTAAAACTAAACATGGCGGTAGCACTCTCTTGATATTGTTAAAAAAAATTGTAAAATTTGTACAAAATGTTTTTTTCATATATTGGAACATTTTGGGAGGGGGGGTGCCCAAAGTTAAATGCAAAATTTTATTTTTTACCATATTGTTTTGAATCACCCTAATATATATATATATATATATATATATATATATATATATATATATATATATATATATATATATATATATATATATAAGATAGGCTATACCTCAGCCATGATGAATACAACATCGAAAAATATGACTTAAAAAAACGATGTTTTGAAACATTTATCTTTGCTTGATAACACAACAGAACTTAGACAAATGCTTTCTAAATATGCCAAAAAAACAGACCCATTATTATTTATTTAATTGAACACTTGTAAAGTTCGTGTTCAATTATTAAAAAAAGGTAAGAAAATAAGTAATAAATAATAATGAGTGTTAAATTTAAAAATGTGTAAAAAAAATTTAATTCTACAAAGACCCATACTGCTTATACGCGTATTAGTTAGTTTTTTATTTGTATTATCATTATTATGGTTGCATCGTGGTATTCAGTAGTAGAGACAAGGCATGGCTACTCACTAAACATTTTTTAAAATAATTTATCTTACTTAAAAATGTTGGAACTTTTTTATTCTATTTAAAACTGTCAGTAATTACTTGAGTATTGCATTTTGAACTATAGAATGACTAGTTATTATTTTAACATTTCATAATAATATGAAAAAATGAGAACCTGTTAACAAAATACAATATATCTCCCAAATTTTGCAAATGATTTATAAGAGTTACTTTAAGTATTATATAGCTAAGTCTATTTTAATAAAATTATGTTCCTTACCACCCATTTTGTTGCTTTACTTCCATATCTGCAATACAATGCGAATTGCAAGTTGTTAAGGTTGGTTTCATAGCCTATCTCTACCAGTGCTCTATCCATTATTACATCAGATTCAGAAGGTGGACTGAAATATAATACATATTAAAAATAAAAATGATTAAACAGAAGAATATATATATATATATATATATATATATATAAGGGTGGTCCTAAAAAATTTTTTTTTGATTTGTTCTAAATTTAAGGCCTGCATTGTGTTCTGTCAGAAAAAAAAGGGTTTTCTGAAAATATGAATACAATCGTGAAATATTTAGGGGTTGCACAAAGGCAATGAAAACATTGATTTGGGATTAAATTGTAATTTTATTGGTTTATGTTAATTGTTGAATGGTAAACATGAACTAACAACCTCAAAACAAATAAAATAATAGAATGCAACAAAGCAAAGTGTTTATTATTTATGGAAGTCATTTTCACTGACTGCTTTTTGCTAGTCCAGTAACCACTGTGGTCTTCTTTGCATCAGGATATAATCGTCGTGTTCTTGCACCACCTGAAGTAAGAAATGCTTCTGGTCTTCTTTTTTGCATAAACTTCATCGAAATTCTGAATAATTTTCACACCTCTTTCGGCTGTGTCATTAACAACTTTCAAATTCGTTACAACCTTTTCTGCATGTTTGTATTCATTGTTGCTGCTCCATGTCTGGTCTGATGGGCTGGTCTGCATAGAATCCATTGGAATCAAGACGTTGAGCTCGATTTGTAGATCCAGGTTTTTCTTGCATATTTTTAAGCATCTGAACCTTTTGCTTGGGATCAATATTTTCATAAAAAAAAGCGCGGCCCACTGTATTTTCACTTAGATACCATACATGTCGACTGAAAGCTTTTTTTGCTGCTTTTCCAATAACTGAATTAACGGAGTTTTTTTCTAAATCCTTCAGAAATTGTAGGTCATTTAATGGCGCCCTTGCTGGCTGTGGGGCTTGAAACCACAGTTTATACAAGTACTGGAAACGAAACAGAGGTACTGAAACAGTCCTTGTTCTTTAGAAGGCTTCAGCTTAAACTGCTTCTTAAACATCCACATCTTGTAGCAATAAATTATTCTTGCCATCCAACGTGCTCTGTGTACAGCTCCTGGAGCATGCAAATGAATCCCACGCGGTGGTGTTCCTCCAAGAAATATGACAGCCGGTTCTAAAAATTCTCTGTAATCATCTTGTGGGTGAGGAATTTGAAGATTGTCATTTGCAAACTGCAATGTGCTCTCTTTGCAAAGGTCTACGTCAATCATTCAATCTGCAGTATCATATGATCCCTTCTCCATAAAATGCAACTGCTCTTTAAATCGTTTGAAAAGTAAAATATCAGGTCCAGATGAGGGCCCACTTTTTTTCAATGCGGTGAACACTTTTTCCAGAACAATTTCCATCATATGGTGGCGGCAAGCAAGATGAATACGACTTTTTTCAAGCAGCTTTTCAATTAAATCACATGGCCCTTTGGAATCCCCAGTGTTACTTGCTGTTTTGTCAAAACTTAATTCTACTACTTTTTCACAAAGGTCCCAGTCCTTCAGAAATTCAACTACAGCTTGAGCTGTCACCTGTCCCTGAAGCCATGGGCGCAACCGATGTACCGGTCGTGTGGGTCCGGACCCTACCAAAATTCAAGCCACTGGTATTCGACCCTACCAAAATTTGGCGGCAGATAAAATGTTCTTCATCTTACCTAATATTTTGGACCCTACCAACTTCAACATACTGGTTGCGTCCCTGCCTGAAGCCACTTTTGGTACACCTAGCAAGCACTCTATTTGCAGTCCTGTTACAATCACTGGCAATCTCTCAACATTCTCCCTGGATGTGAGATCTAGAAGCAATTTTCCATCCCAATGTACAGTTAATGGTACTTGTGGATCAAAAAATTCTTTACTTCATGTCCTTTTTTTTTCATTATCTCAGCTCTCACACACCGTACAGTACTTCGACTTAATGTCATGTCACTAACATCGTGACCAAGAGAATGAGCTGTAGCAGCTAGTAAATGGACTGTTGTACGATCACTAACTTCTGATATATCTAATGCTGCAGAAACTTCTTTGGACAGAACCGACTTTATTTAGGTTCATCAAAATTCGGGATAAAATGTGGTAAATGGAAAACATACCTAAATTTTCAGCGAGCTTGTGCAACCTCTAAATTTCAAAATCAAAGAAACTAAAAAAAAATTTTTTTTTCCTCTTTATTTTGGATCTCCCTAATATATATATTTATATACATGTATATATGTCAATATACTGTTTTTAAATACTCTTTAGTAAAATCATGCAGAGTACGAAGATGATACATACTTTTCAATTGTTTACATCAGTGAGAAACAGCTGACGGTCAGTATGTTGTCAAGTAAAATACTCGTGTTATCTTGCAAATTTAAACGTTCTCAATTATTTTCGCTCGTTTACTTTTAATGTTGTATGAAATTTATCAACAAAAGCATTTGCTTTAAAAACAAAAATGTTTAATATTGTTAAATGCTCTAAAGGAATATAATAAAGCAAAGGCGTAGGTTCAAGTAATCACAACATTTAATAAGGTATTTACAATCAACAACTACAATGGCCACTTTTCTTCCTTCCGGCTTCATTATCACAACTCTGCTGCTCTAATGTAACACAATCGACGCTTTTAATACGTAATATAAACGGTGCGCTGGTCTACGGAAATTACCTACTCAAATCGCGCTACCGAGGGTAGGGAAAGAGGTATAACACTGCTTCTTCTCTTTGAACTCCCTCTTACGGTAACGAGCCGAGACTTAGTCCATTAGGGCTCTTGAGATGAAACCTGCTGTAATTCTCAGCTCCTTGAGAGCCTATGGCTAGCGGGCTTCCCGACTCATCCAGCATGGACTCTTCAAGACGTGGACACTCGCGCAGCAAGTGATCTACTGTTTCCTGTTCCTCTCCGCAGTGGCAACAACGGGAGTCGTATTTGGATCTCATCTTCCCAAAATAAGCACCAATCGGACAATGCCAAAGTGCAAAACTGGGCTACCAGTGCAAAACTGGGCTACTAGGACTTGTTCGTCTCTTCAAAGCCTTCACCACGGATCGGTTTTAGAAGGTCGCTCCATATTATTCCTAACTTCTCGCCCTGTGGTTCCGTTGTCCCAACTCGAAAGCCATACGGTATGTTCATGGGTACGTAGCTAGGCTAAAAACGGACTCATAGAAGGCCCCATGCGTCTCCTCTGATAAACTCCTAGTGTCCTCGGTCAATTTGGACTTGGTCAGGTCATCGGCCCTTTCGTTCCCAAGAATGCCTGTGTGGCTTGGGCTCCACTGCAACACTACTGCCACACTGTGTTTATTCATGAGTTACTGGACAGCCTCCACCATGGCTTCCAGTTTTTGCTGTCATTCCTCAGCTCCTACTAAAGCTTGGAGAATAGACATCGAGTCTGTGAGATTGACGACACCCCACGGCGGTTTCGCTCCATTCTTGATTCTCTTGTCAATTTGCGCCACTGCCTCTTTTATCTCTGCTTCTAGTGCACAGAGATCCAAATACTCCTGCAACGTCCTCGTAGAATTTCGTTGCCTGGCGGGCGATATTAGCTCCGTACCGGCCTTATCAGTGTAGGCCAAAATAGCTCCCTCTGGGTAGGACTATTGTTCTCATAGCTGTCCGCGTGCAGCGTCTCACGCTGACAGCTCTTATTTTCCTTGGTGTCTTTCAGACTCATGCGTACCTAGACATGCAGGAAGCTACGCCAGGAGAAGACTGTGAGTGGGTCATTAACTTTTCACGTAACGTCGGAAGCTTTGCAATTTTTAGTCGCGAAGCATGATGCATAAACGACCTCATCGTCAGTCTGTTTCCTTCTGTCCAGTTATCAACCAGTTCCCTGTGGACAGTTGTCTCCTCAAGCTGTTTGAACCTATCGTAAGTGGACAACACAACTCGCTCCCTGCGTGGACCTAGAGGTTATACGCCCGCCATGATTTTGACCGTGGCGGTAGGTGTCGTTTGAAGCTTACCAGTTATTAGGTGGAAAGCCTAATTTTGCACTTTGTCCAAGTTCTCTAGTGTCTATCGAGATCCGTACACCTGTGCTATCATGTTGTTATCAATGTGAGATCAGACTGCACCCATGTACAGTGATCTCGAGACATCCGCCCTTGCCCCCCTAGGACGTGCTCGCCTTCTTCACCATGTTTAGACTCTCTGAGGCCTATCGTGATACCTCAGAGATGTGCCTGGATATGGTAAGTTTTCTGTCAAGCGTGACTCCAAAATACTTTGGTTTTTCGTCCCTGTCGAGTGTCACTCCGTTAATGTCCAATCGGAAAGAATCCTTGAAGATTGTTGTGTCCAGTGTAAAGAGAGTATGGACCGTTTTTGAACAATTTATCTCCATGCCCCACAACATTGAATAACAGCTTACTGAAACCATGTCCTTCTGGAGTGCTTTCTGAATTATAGAAGCACTCTTTCCAGTCTTCCACACTGTGAGGTCATCCACATAAAGTGGGCTTTCACATCCTAGACAGTTCGGCAAGTCATTGATAAAAGCTAGGAACAACGTACAACTCAGCGCAGAACACTGTGGTAAACCCTGCTCAACTGTTCTTTTCCCCGACATGTCACTCCCAACGCGTGTCATCATAGAACGAATACTGAGGAAATTTCGCAGCCACTTGTAATCTCGGCGGATACTCTCAATCGCTGTAGCTTAAGCAGCTAACCTTGTTGCCAGACCCTATCATAGACCTTTTTAAAGTTCGGAAAACTACCGCTGCTGACTCCACCCCTCTGGAAGCCGTCAGCTATTTGTTGGCATAATTCCGTCACTTGGTCTATAGCACCCTTGCCTCTTCTAAAACCACCCTGTCGAGGCGTAATCAATCCTTTCTCCTCCAAGTACCACAACTTTTTTCTATTGACCATTCTCTCAGCTATCTTCCCAGCTCATGATGTGAGGGAATTCGGCATATAGCTTTCCGCAGTACGTGCGTCTTTGCCCTTCTAAAGTATTGGCACTAAGCCTGCCGCCACCTTTGTGGGAGATCCCCGGTTATCCATGTCCGGTTGATGATCTCGAGGAATTTGCTTAATCACATGGTGTCCAAGTGCCTGATCATTCGTTACTGATATAGTCACTTTCAGAAGTCTTACCTAATCGACACTGTCTAATCGCATGATTCAGTTCATTAGCCGAGAATGGGGACTAGAACGTTTCTCCATTTTCACCGTTTTTTCTATTTCGCTTCCCAGATACTTCTGTCTGAATTCGTTGAGAATCAAAGGAATTTTCCCAGGTCCTAGTGAAATTTGGCTTAAGTCCCACAAGTCCGACCAGGTTTAAATGGGTAATGACTTTAGTAGGAGAATTAAAGGTCAATGTGCTTTGGGCTAAGCACCCAATCCCTATATATACCAAGGTTATAGAAAATAATATATATTACTTTTCCTCTTCCCCTGAATAAATCCATACGCCAGCATTATTTTGATATATTTTATGTTCTTTTGGGATACAACTTGAAATTATATGTCTGTTACATATGTCCAAAAAATGTTAGTGCACTGATTAAAAACATTTTTGGTGTATTGTTAGTCGATATTTTTGCTAACCAGTTTTATAAAGATAATGACATATTTAAGGTTTTAATACAGATTAGTAGTTGGCGAGCAGAATTTTAAGTAACTATGAGATATTTTGTTATCAGTGTGTAAGCATTTAGTTAGTAGTTTACATATCTAAAGAGCGCTATTGGAGACGCATTGGACAGTAGAAAAAGGCAGTAATACTGGCCATACACAATAACAGACATATACATAGTTAATCTTTTTTTTATTAACCGCTGATTTGTGTACAATACCTACCATGTATAACTATTGATCCAATAAATAAAAATGTATTGCCTTAGCGACACACCGAAGATTCCCATACTTTTGAAAAAAAAACAACTAAATTAATTATTCCATTTTTAGACATCAATAATCTTTTATTGTGTTTTAGTATTAAGGCCAAACTAATCTCTATTCTTACCATCACTTCTTTAAGAGAGGGAGTTATGAAGATACACACAGAGAAAGGAAGGTTAGTGAAAGATTAAAAGATACACACACTATATTTGGATTGATAAAGAATGGCAATAAAGGATAAACATAAGAAAGTATTAATACTTCATGATGGAATCGTGATATTGATTCACTGGAATGCAGGTTTTAAAATCCAAGTGATCAATTTCTTTTAGTCTAACAATATGTTGCTTTTCCTTTTTAGGCACAGATAGGACAATCCTGTTGAATCCTTTATACAGAATAAAAAAATTAAATTATAAAAATCAAAAGTAAAAACCATTTATTTTAAATACTAAATTTATCTTTCAGAACTTACACAAATTTGTGAAATAAATAAAGCTTTATATGGCCATTAATGCATACGTTTGCTCAAGCTAATTCAAATAATGACTATTTTTTTGTTTTCTATTTTATGGTAGGAGTAATGACAACAACACGAAACCAGTCTAAAGTCTGTCTTCTAGATAAATATTTTGAAGGTGTAACTGGTGGAAAGTTGTCATCACTGCGGCAAGTTCTTGGTCGTTTTTTGTTTCTCCACCTTCAAAAGAAAAACACAATTCACCAGGGTTCAGCTGCCGTTATAAAAGAAACCATAGTCTTTTGGCAGAAAGCCAGAATTTCTATGAAAGATGTTCAGAACTGCCAAAGTAAGATAGAAAAAATATTTGAGTAGTGGAGGCTGTTGAAAAAAAATAAAGGTAGAACTTGTACTACACAAAAAGCCAATAAAAAATGTATTTGTTGAGAATCTGGATGACCTGTTTGATCTAGCACATGAAGATGCATTAACAATGATTACAATTGATGAAGACAGACAGTTTCTTCTTGCACAGCGGGAGAAAGGTCGCAAAGGTTGTATGACAGGTTTAGACAAGCAATTGCATGAAAGAGAAAAAAGAGATGCAGAAAGAAAAACGATTATGAATGCAAGAAGACAGCGCATGAAACAGTTGCAAGAAAGAAGCTTTAAATCAGTAACACTAGAGTCCTCTTCCAGTTCAGATGATAAAGTCAGTAATGTTTAAATTGACACGACTGAAGCCAAAGCCATGATACCTAGAAAACGAGGAAGAAAAGTTGCACTGACTCCATCGTAGGCTGCTGCACTTGATAGATCAAAGCTTCGGATCGTAAAGCCATGTATGTAATTATAGATACAGAAAAAAACATGGGTGTAGAAATTAACAGCTTTGCACTCAACCGAATTTCTTATCGTGTACAGCGTAAAGAGCTGCGTGTTGAAGTGGCTGGTCAAATGAATGCTGACTTCAAACCTGATGTTCCATTTGTAGTCCAATGGGATGGCAAACTTCTCCAGGACCTGACAGGTAATGAACACATTGACAGACTGCCTGAGCTTGTGTCGGGCAAAAATATTTCCAAATTGCTGACTGTTGCAAAGCTTCCTTCAGGTACTGGTGAGGCCCAAGCCAAAGATGTTTATGCAGCACTTCCAGAATGGCACATTACCAACAAGGTCTGTGGAATGTGTTTCGATACAACTACCTCCAATACAGGCTTGATAAATGGAGCATGCACTTTGCTTCAACAGTTTCTAGGCAAAGATTTGTTGTCATTTGCTTGTCGCCATCACATTATGGAACTTCTTATTGGTACTGTCTTTAAGACCTGCTTTGGTTCTACATCAGGTCCTGAAGTGTTACTTTTCAAAAGGTTCAAATTTCAGTGGGGACTCATTGACACTGACCATTTTGAACCAGGTGGTGATGATGAATCGATTTCACTGTTCTTCACTGACAAGAGAGATGACAACCTTGAGTATGCAGCAATTCACCTACAACAGCAACATCTTCGTGATGACTATTGAGAATTTCTTGAACTGGCAACCATCCTCCTCGGTACATCTCGTGGCATCCGGTTCAACACTCCTGGGGCTATTCATCATGCCAGATGGATGTCGAAGGTTTTGTACTGTCTAAAGATCTTCATGTTTCGCCAACAGTTCTTACTCAGTACTCGTGAAGCAAAAGGTCTAAAGGAATTCTCTGTGTTTGCTGTAAGCATTTACTTGAAAGCTTGGACAACAGCCCCTTAGCTTCAAGTGCCCCAAGAAACTACCTGGAGTTTCTGAAATCAAATCAGTCCTCAATTATGAAGACAACAACTCAGACATTTCAAAACCGTTGCCAAAAACTCAGCAATCATCTTTGGTATTTATCAGAAGAGCTAGTCACACTAGCTTTGTTTGATGCCGAAGTTGAGACTGCAGTCAATCGAGAAATTGTGTCAGCCATGAAAGAAGAGGAGGAGCTAGAAAAGCCACCAAAGCGTTTAAAGGGTGATCTGAAATCTCTGTGTGACAAAAAATTTCACAGCTTTTCACAAAGCAGTCAGTGCAGCTTCTGAAGAAACTCAATCTCTCATTAGGCTTTCTTGATGCAGACCCTGAAGAATAGTCCGAGAGAGCAGATTACCAAGAAGCATCTGATGTTGTACGTAGTCTTAAAGTCGTAAATGACAATGCTGAACGGGGAGTTTCTCTTATTCAAGAGTACAATGGACTGCTAACACAAGATGAAGAACAACTTCAGTTCATGATGCAAGTTGTAGAACAGCATCGTAGCATGTTTCCAAACTGCTGTAAACGTACTTTGGCTGGTGATGACGGTCGACGAACCTGAGTCTCTTGAGTGCTGTTCACTGCTTCAATGCATTAGTTAATTTGCAAATTGTTACAAATTGTTCAACTCAATCATATCATAAAATAATAAGTTGATAACATTTGATGTAATACTGAATCGAATATGCATATTAACTTTCATTTTCACTTTTTTGCAATATACTGTATATTGTTTAATAACGTTGACAAATTTACATGACTTACAAATTGAGATGCATTGAGCTACCTCTAAATATATTCAGATTTGGTTTTTAATTATTCTTATAGTGTTTTCACGCCCAAATGAACAAAATAATGGGTTAAGACTAATGAAAATTTTAATTTTTAAAAATGGGGCCATATAACGACCACCCTAATATATATATATATATATATATATATATATATATATATATATATATATATATATATATATATTCATGGGCGTATTCAATTTGAAAGAATGACATAAAGTTGTTACAATAAAACAACTAAATTTCCTGAAAGTTTATTACATTAAAGTATAATAACTAAACAAACAACAAATGTACCCCAAACCTAACCTCTATCAGCAGCAAGTAACTAATGCGCAACTTGCTTGCTTTTTTCCACATTGTTCTAAATATTCCAGTTGTTTAACAATTTCTGTCACATTTTCAGCGAAAATCCGCAACCTTTTATATTAATGTGTCCATCTAGTTTTACATAACAAAGAAACATTTGGAACTAGTTTTCTTCGCTGATTAATGTTTCAGAAAAAAACTATAATTGACTTATTTTTTCCTATTGTGTCTCGTACAGCATTCACATTATTTAAATCGTTATCGATTTAATTTATGTGAACTATAATGTAAAATTGCTTCTTTTGGGTCTTTTTTTCGAATTATTGCTTGGACTTCACGAAAGAGAGACCCGCAAATTTTGATCATAGTGTTTTGTGTAGTTTCCGACAGGCTCACCGACTGAAATTTCGGGCCCCTGGGCAGGGCTGTCACGGGCCTCTCGTGCTTATAATAATATTTTCAAAAGTTGATTGGCCAGCTCAATTCGGGCCCCTAAAATCGCCCTTAAAACTCGCCGGGCCCCTGGGCATTTGCTTCCTGCTCCCCCTCTCGGGGACACTGGTTGCCGAGATAAACTTAGCACTACAAGAACCAATTGACAAATGATTACTTAGAACTTCATCTCCAGATTCAACACAAACTCTAACAGGTCGTAAAAAATACCAGAATGTGATTCTTTTCCAGAAGGTGCCAAATCATGCATGAAGCAAAAAAAAAGATTGTAGAAATGGATGGGACCCAGTTGTTGCAATTTTCTTGAATTTGTCTTCTAAATGATGAGTTCAACTGATCATCTATAGAAACTGCTTTGGCTACCAATAATGCAACAAAATAGCTTAAATCCTTAATAAGAGTCTTTGTGCCATGTGCTTTGCATGTGGCTGCGTGCATCTCCGTTGAAATCTTTTAATGTTGTGTATGGTTTGATGACAAATGCTCCCTGAACACCTGGAATTACTTTTTGCGAAAACAACACGCACAATTTGCAAAAGCCACCTTTTAACATTTGCAAGTATACAACCCACGATGAATAGTTTGATAACCAAGCATATCTAAAGCCTCGGTTTCCACCACTGTCAGCTCTAAAAACATATTTTTATCAGGGGTCGAACAATCAAGAATCAGCAGCAATTTCAACTCATTTGAAAGTTCTTATGTCAAGACATACCTTCCAATATCTAATTTAGGAAATGAAGAAGTGACAGCGACATCAAATTAGAAATAGTTTCTTCAGTTGTGTCTGACTGTTGAACTTGTACTGTTGTCCTCAATGCATGTGATAATTCAGATACTGCAAAAGCCCTAAAATCTTCTGATAACGGCTTTTCGGAATCCCGCGATTGCTTTACTTTTCTTTTTATTGAGCCTGTACATTTATTTTCTGATATCCATCTTTTCATATTAATTTAGTATAAATTTAAAAATTCACTGAGTGGCAGATGATTATAAACTAACAAGAGTTTCCAGATTATAAAAAAACCTGAATGCCAAAAACATTTTCGAAGGACAAATGAAACAACAGATGGCCAAAATAAACAATAAAAAATTAAAATCGAAGCAAGCTTGTGCTTGAAGTCAAAATGTTTGAATTTTCAAATACATTTATTTATGTCAAAATAATTAATTAATGTTATAATTAACTTGGATTTAATTGAGAAATAACCCTGTATGGCATTGTCATTTAAAAAAAAAAAACGTGTATTTTTATCCCCCCCCCCCGGAAAAATTCCTAGCGACGCCCATGTATATATTAGACTTATGTATAAACTAGTATATTACTTTTGAAACATTTACAGTTTACATCTACAGCCTTTAGCCAAATACACCTGCTTTTTTATTTGAAATATTTACTATGTATGAAAAAAAATTACATGTAGTTGTGCAGCTAGGCTCGTGTCAAAACATTAAACAGTTAACTGTCATAAAATCTTTTTCAGGTTTCCGTAACTCAGATAATTCAAACATTTTTGTTTACACTCTTTATAAGAATCCAATTTTTCTCAATATTACAGAAAGATCTTGTAGATTGAAGTTGTTTTTAAAATTGTTATTTTAATTACGATGGTAACATAATTAATTTTTGTCAAAGAAGAAAAAAATTTATGCAGCTAAAATTATGATTGTCAGAAACATATAAGGCGGGTGCTTTAGTAGCATATTGTATCAATTAAATACACATTTTGTATTCGTTAAATCTGTATCCTATTTTAGGACAAAAACTTACTAGGTAGTAGCAAAAATAACAGCGATATTTATTTCAAGAATTTACGTTGCCTACTCTACTGTTATGTAAATTAAATTTAGTGTAAGCAGCTCATAGTACTTAAGTACATGCATACAGCTAATGATTGTAACTGTTGTATTTAAAAAAAATGAATACATTTGCATACATTAGCTATGTTAAGAATGTATTCGTTTATGATACAAATAGAAATAAATTGTACAATTTATATATATATATATATATATATATATATATATATATATATATATATATATATTTATATATAAGGGTGGCCCAAAAAACTCAACTTTCATCTACAGAGCAAGACACCCTCTCACTTTTTCCCTTATAACTAACCTTTAATTAGGGCAGAGTTTCAGCCTCTTGTGCCAACTGCAAGGTGATGCTCAACGACCATGGATTTTCAAAATTTCATCGAAAATTGCCGAACTTTCATGTAATTTACATTTTGCATATTTACTTGCTTTGTGTTAAATTTTACTTACTTAGGGTTGGCTGTTTAATTATTCTATGTCGTAACTTCCTGTTGATGATGACTGTGCATTTGCAAGAAGTATTCTTGAAGATGAAACTGAATATGACGATGAGTACATACCGACCAAAATTAGCAAATCAGGTAAACAGCAAGACAAGATAACTCATATAAAGAAAACCTCTCGAGACCAATTGTTCAATCCAAGTGTAACAAGTGCCTTTGACCGTAATAAAACATTTGATCGTGAAGCTGTTTGATCACTTATTCCTATTGTTGCAGCCCTTTGTCACGATCCAAATGCACTTTCTATTTCACGTAGCACTGTTTAACGAGCACAGTCAAGTGCTAGGCGTGAAATTTCTGAAGCAATGAAAGATAATATTGATCCAACTTGCCCATTAGTAATCCATTTGGATGCAAAGATACTTCCAGCAATTTTTCGGGAGGGCTCAGTTGACAGACTACCAGTTTTAGTTTCAGGTGATGGGATAGACAAACTGTTAGGTGTACCAAAATTGAGCTCTGGAACTGGGGATAATGAAGCAAATGCTGTTCACAAATTGTTGGTGGAGTGGCAGCTGGTTGAGAAGGTTCAGGCTATGTACTTTGACACAACCTCAGTAAATACCGGCAGAATAAATGGAGTTGGCCTTGAAAACAGGCTAGGTCGTGAACTTAATTGTCGTCATCGTGTAATGGAGAACATCTTGTCAAAGGTTTTCACTATCTGCTTTGGACCTTCAAACTCCACAGATATCCCGCTTTTCAAACAATTCAAAGGCTGTTGGAGTGTCATCACCAGGCATAATTTTTCAGAATTCCAGGTGACACCTGAAGCTTCCAGTTTATCACGTGCAACCATTGCAGTCCTGACCAAGGAGCACATTAAAGGAACAAGTCTAAGATGATTACATGGAGCTTATTGAGTTGACTCTGATTGTTTTGAGACATCCAACGTGTACAATCCATTAGAGGACTCCAGGACCAGTACATCGTGCTCGATGGATGGCAAAATTAATTTATGCAATGAAAAAAAAACTCTTCCACAAACAAACAGATGTATTAAAGCTTACAAAGAAGAAGCTCAAGTTGGGCGCTTTGTAGTTTGGTGCACTAATTTACACAAAGAATTGGGTAACTGGTCCTCGTGCAACTGAAGCTCCATCCAGTGATTTACAGCTGTGGACTGATCTCAGCAGTTACTAGATCATCGATACTGACATCAGTTCAGATGCAAGAAAAGTCCTAGAAAATCATCTCTGGTATCTTTAAGACGAGCTTGTTGGATTAGCCCTGTTCTCAGATCCTCTGACAGCAGCTGCAATGATGGGAATCGTGCAGGGAATCACCAGTGAAGCTGGCAAACGAAAAGTGCGTGGAGATACATCAATTCTAAAGAAACCAAATGTATGTTTAGGTGACATTGCAACTACCAGATCGGGGAACCTTCTTTGTTGTTATAAAAATGACAGTGTATTTCTTGATTGGCCACCACAAGAGTGGCCTGCAAGTGAACTGTATCGATATGGCCAGACACGATTCAAGTCATTACGTGTTGTGAAAGACACTACAGAGCGAGTGGTGAAGCTTTTTGAAGTAAGATAATTCACTGCTTTTTAAAGACGAAGAAGAAAAAACAATTCTTAATTCAAGTTGTGTAAGCAAACCGCAAGGCTGTTCCAACACAAATCACCAAAAAGACTTCTGTTCAGAATGACAATAACATTGACTGATAATGCATGCTTTTGTGACTTATTTTTGAGAGGTTAAGTTTTTAAGTTTTTTTGATGGAACAGTACAATTTGACCTTTTAATTGTGACAAATGCCCATAGCCATATGTTTAAGCTAGATGGTTAATTGGCAAAAGAGTGTTAAACTGCTTATATTAAAAACCTATTCCTGGTTATAATTTTAAAACATTCAACATATGCGTATTGCTTCATTTTTATCGAACTACAAGACGGTGCTCTTGAGCACCGTCTTGTAGTTGGAATTTAAAGCCGAAACTTTACCAAAACATTTCTACTAGCAGATGTAAAAAATTGGGAGGGTGGCTTGCTCTATAGCTCACATTTTATTTTTTGCCATATCTAAATTAACCACCCTAATATATATATATATGTATATATATATATAATTAGATCTATATCAGACTTTCTATTTCACGGATCTATACCGCTTTCTTTTCATCTTATATATTTATATATATTTAGCATAAGCTGTAGCATAAAAACCTAGTGTTCCTTAAAAAGATACACATTAAACAAAAACGATCCATCTAATCAATGTTAAATATGATATTACCAACGTAAATTCCCCAGAATGTTTCATTTGATTTAGTGAATTGAACAAGGTCACCATTTTTTAAGTTGTTGGAATACTCTCTTGTATCTTTATCTTTTAAATCTAAAAAAAAATATAAATAAATATAAAACAGAGGATTTATTGTTTTGAACCTATGAAGAATAAGCTTAAATATACACATTTAAATCATATCAATTCTTGTTATTAAATGGAGAAGAGATAACTGTAAACATTATGAATAGTCTTTAAATCAGTTTCATGAGATGTGTCCAAGTATAATAAAAAATCAGAAGTAAGATTAATATGACAATCATTGAATAGATTAAGTGCTAGAGTAAGAAAAGAAGAAACATAAGAAGAAAGCGAAAATAACCTAGCGAATTGTTACGTTACTAAAATGGGATCGCTAAGCATTTAGCGGCCAAGTATTGAAATTCGACTATTGTAAGTATGTTTGATACTTTAACACCTACAGTCTTACTTAATGCAGTATATGAGAACGCCAATTGAAACAGTATATATTAACGCCAAAATCAATTTTTTAATTATAAGGAATAAAGCTCCAATATATTTTAACACACGAAGAAATTATGTATAAATAAATATAACTTTAGATAAAGCATGTCTATATCTAATGATATCTTCGTTGACATTCTAGCGTCTACTACCAACCAAATTGCGTCTTCAATCAATGGGGGCTCATCCCTTCCCCAAATATATGTTTAAATCCTAGAACTTTTTGCGTACAGTTCACACAAGTAAAATATTACCTCGTAATTGAGAATATCATGAATGACTTAACCATACAAAATTATGTAAATCTATTTTAATCTTATAATGCACACACATATTTTTTGAAGAAATCTATTGAAATAATTGAAAACTTAATAAGAAAACAGTGAACAAAACATGCTATTAATAATAACTATTTACCTCTAGAAATTAGATTTGCACATTACAGACTAATGGGATTTTATTTTTCTGATGCTAAAAGTAAGCTAGTCAAAACATTAAAATAATATTATAGGTAAAGTACAAAGAAATCTAAAAAAAAAAAAATAATAAATAATATTTTTGCTAAAGTTTAGCTTTTCAATTAGGATTAGCTTGGTTTATGAAATTAAACACGCATATGTTTAGAAAAAACATATGCATTACAAATATAACAATAGTGGAACATCGCAGCTTTTTATTTCATAATCGCGGAAAAAAAAAAAACAACAACGACGATTTTGACGTTTTGGAATTTTATTTTTTTTTTTCTAGTTTATTTTTTTTATTTAAATGAGAAGTCAAATGAAATTGTACATGTATGAAAACCTTTCAAATCAATTCTGAAGTGTTCTTTACAGTTCAGCGGTAAATGCTAAAAATAATGATGGTCAAATTTTATTACGTGAAAAACACGTCAAGAAGAGCAGTGCTGTTGTCAGGAAGCGCACTGTTGTCAAAGTGATGGTTTAAAATGATGATTTATAACGCATTTTCGTGATACCCAAAACATAAAAAGATTTTTTTATATTTAAAAAAAAAATCATGGACTATGGGGGCTGGGGGTGGGCAAATTATGTCCATGGTCCACGCTAAAAACGTCTCTGTTACTATATATATATTTATTTATACGTTTTCATACCTTCTAACGATTGACTTCCATGATGATGCTGAAAAAAAATATAAATGATTATAATAGTAAAGATATGTTAAATGCCTTTTATTTTTAATTTAAAAGTACATTACATTTATGCTTTGATACACAAAAATGCTAGACAGAGAGAAATAGGAAGGTTGTAAAATGAAAGTAATGTAGGTGTTACCCACCTAATGCCAGAGTTAAGTTCCAAAAAAATTGCTAAACAAAACCATGTCAAAATGGTGATGTATAAAAGAAATTAGAGTAAAAAAAAATGCTAATAGTATTTTTTATTTATAATTCTAGTAGTTATTTATATTTATTCTTTAACAAAAAGTTGTGATGCCACATGTTTACTAACATCATTACAACGTAAAGTTTTGTATGATATCAAACCATCTAATGACAAAAAAACACATCATACAATACCAAAACTGTACATCATTACACAAAACTTTACACAATTGCTACGAAACTGGACATTATCGATGATGAAAGGATATGTCTAACTTTGAGCCACGACATCTCCACGGTGCCTGGTGATCAGCCTTTATTTTTACCTGATATCATTTGAATACATGATGGTATTCATTTTTTTCCAAATAATAAATATGTGTATGGGCCTGTTAGGAAGTCTGCTAACTGTAATGACATAACCATTAACAATCATATCCCATTTTTGAAACATTCTTTTTATCATTAATTTCACACCTTGTTGACAAGTTTCCCTTCTTTATTTGTGAAATGATAATTATTTATAAGTTTTTAATTTAGCAAACATTTAGTTACAAAGGACTGGTCGATATATAAAAAACTATGATTAAATACTTTTCATAAATATTTTTAGATGGAACTATGATAGGCATTTCTGTCGTCCAATCACTAATATATATATATATATATATATATATATATATATATATATATATAGTGCTTTTTTTCAGTGGGAACTCATGGGAGCTGAGTTCCCATACCTTTTTTGGTTTTTATTATAAATAAACTCTTTGAGTCTCTAATTTTCTTATAAAAACGTTTATTTCTTTAAATATCCATTACAATAAAATTTGTTTTCAGTGGAAAATTCAATTATAGACTATTATAGTATTTTCTGACATAAGTTAAAAAACAGATGTGAAATGAGTTCCCAAACATTTTTCGCTAGAAAAAAGCAGTGTATATATATATATATATATATATATATATTAACTTTATATAAAATTAATGACACACAAGACATGTGGGCTGCTCAATAATTAATTGCTCTAATATTATTTATTTATTTCTAATCTACTTAACATCTAAACTAAGCTAATCTAAACTAATAAATCCCAAACTGAAATCACTACAAGCGAGTCGAACGTGTTACGTCTTTCAGCTAACGACATCACTGTCTAAAAATAACTAACTATCTGTCCTTTTTCTCTGGTCACTAACTTAAACCTAAAACACTAGATTCCTAATTAATTCGTCGCCCCCTCAAACAATGAATAGTCCTTCTGCTAGCGCCTGTTGAGGGTGGGAGGGGAACGACAGTTGTTTCATCCCCCCATCTCCTTTTACATGCATGTCTTTGCCTGGCTATAAGGCAGCGCAGGTGATTAATAGCGCAAAGTCGTGGTTCTTTAGAAGGCAACGACCATTCTTTCTACAGAGTTACAAATATATATATATATATATATATATATATATATATATATATATATATATATTACTATTGGTCGGCCAATGTTGACAATATCAGATTTAGCTGGCCAATAGCTGCTAAATATATATATATATATGGTTTCAAGGTTGTCATAGCGGGGGTGGTGGTGGTAGGGGATAAGCTCCCACTGCCTATAAAATGCTCCCCTCATGGCGTGCGTGCGTCTCATATAGCCTCTGACAGCTAAGTCCAGCTCCTGGCCTGCTCAAGCCCGTCGAAACTGCTTCTACTGACAGGAGAAGGGGCAAAGGCGGCCACTGGCGCCTCAAAACCAGCCGCTTCGGGCAGTTGGAGTTCAACAGACTGAGAGGGCAACCCATCTAGGGGAAGGAAAACCCTGATTTCAAACCGCTGCTGCCTTGCAGGCTCAACCCCGAAGAAAAATCCGGAGCCGGGGTCCCTATGACGGATGTACATCATTCACGGTGTCCTTCCGGCAACTTCTGCAGCTAAGTCGTCTCAAGCGTGGTGCTTTGCAACCCCTTGGACCCCGTCGACAAAGCCGAGAGGGAGGCCCTGTTGTCTGGGCAGCGCAAGGCCTCCACAAACTTCGCCCAGGCCTGCGCTCTGGAGACGTACTCCAGTCTCGCTTCACGGCGAGAGCACAAACAAGAAGACAGCAGTCTACGGGTTATAAGTCCTTGCTCAATTGGCGTAGAGCTGGACGCCACGGGCTGTCTTCAATGGTGGGAGGGTCCCTCGTAGTGCCACTGGTCAACTACCGCCTGCCTTAAGCTGGGCAGCCCCCGGCCAATAAGGTGTTGACCCGCCACAGCCTGCCTGCTCCAGTGAGTGCCTGGAGCTTAGAGCGCAGCTCAACAGGCAGACCGTTACCACATGCACCAGGAAGACATTCAAAGATAAAGACGGAGTCTCCAGCTCTCCGCATCGCAAGCTGGAAAGTGCGCACTATGCGCACTGGACTGACAGATGCCTTACATAAAATCGATGACTTCCGCAAGACAACAGTCATCGATCTTGAGCTGCAAAGAGTAAACATCGATGTGTCAGCCTTAAAAGAAACGCGCCTCCCAGAGACTGGATCTTTGAGGGAAGCACACTATACGTTTATTTGGCAGACGTCGAGGAATCCAGAGAACACGGAGTCGGCTTCGCAATAAAGAACACCCTGCTCCAAATGATTGAACCTCATTCCCACGGCACAGAGAGAATCCTTACCCTGCGTCTATTGTAAGCATCTGGTACCGCCAACCTCCTCTGGGTCTATGCGCCAACCATGCAAGCCAGCACGGAGACTAAAGACCAGTACTAAGAGCTATTAAACAGCGCCATGGCCGCAGTCCCTGCTTCGGAACACCTCTACCTTCTGGGGGATTTTAACGCTCGTGTTGGTTCTGGCCATGACTCTTGGTCAAGTGTGCTGGGTCACCATGGCATAGGGAAAATGAACGAAAACGGCCAGAGATTACTCGAACTCTGCTGCTATCACGGCCTATGCGTGACAAACACCTACTTTCAGAACAAGGCATGTCACAAGGCGTCCTGGAGACATCCAAGATCAAATCACTGGCACCAGTTGGACCTGATCATCACCAGGCGCGACTCACTGAATAACGTTCGTAACACCAAAGCCTACCATAGCGCCGATTGCGAAACAGACCACTCCCTCATTGCCTCCATGATAAAGCTACGCCCCAAGAGACTCCATCACACCAAAAAGAAATGCCAGCCAAAAATCAACACCAGTCAGACCACCAACCAAGCCAAAAACCAGGAGTTCATAGCAAGGCTGGGGGAACTGCAAAGCTGCAACCAAGAGTCAAATGCAGAAGATATGTGGAATTCGCTCCGGAATACTACAGAGCTGCTGCTCTGACGTATGGTACAAGGGAGCACAAGAATACCGACTGGTTTGAGGCCAACGTTGTCGAACTAGAGCCCGTCATTGATACTAAGAGAAAAGCACAAATAAGCTACAAACGTGACCCAAGTCAGCACAATCTTCTGGAGCTGAAGGCTGCTCGGAGAAAGGCCCAGCAGCTGCGCAAATGACTACTGGCTTCAACTGGCGTATAGAATCCAGCAAGCGTCGGAGACTGGCAACATAAGGACGATGTTTGAAGGCATCAAGCAAGCAACTGGCGAATCATTAAAGAATACTGCACCCTTCAAGTCCAAATCAGGGGAGATCAGCACTGACAAAAGCAAGCAAATGGGCAGGTGGGTGGAACACTATCTAGAGTTGTACTCCAGTGAAAACTCTGTCACACAGAAAGCGTTGGACGCTATAGAAGACTTGACCGTCCTGAAGGAGCTGGATGATAATCTACCATGGACGAACTCAGTAAAGCCATTGATGCCCTGAACAGTGGTAAATCGCCGGGTGAGGATGGCATCCCGCCTGAGATCATCAAATGCGGAAAAACTGCCTTATTAGAGCCACTCCATGAGCTCCTCTGCCTATGTTGGAAGGAAGGCAGAGTTCCGCAAGACATGCGCAAAGCCAAGATAGTCACTCTGTACAAGAATAAGGGGGATCGCAGCGACTGTAACAACTACAGGGGTATTTCATTGCTGAGCATTGTAGGCAAAGCCTTTGCACGCGTGGTCCTCAACCGTCTTCAGGTTCTCGCAAACCGCGTGTACCCCTAATCACAATGCGGCTTCCGACAATAAAGATCCACTGTCGACATGATATTCTCAGTGCGTCAGCTCCAGGAGAAGTACAGAGAACAGCAGATGCCGCTGTATATCGCCTTCATCGACCTAACCAAAGCGTTTGACTTAGTAAGCAGAAGCGGCCTGTTCCTGTTACTGAAGAAGATCGGCTATCCACCCCAGTTGCTCAGCATTATAACCTCCTTTCACGATAATATGCAGGGAGTAGTCTGCTACGATGAGGACACTTCAGAACTCTTCACAATCAAAAGCGGAGTCAAACAATGCTGTGTTCTAGCGCCTACACTATTCGGCATATTTTTCTCTATGATGCTGAATTTTGCATTTAAAGACTCTACAGAAGGTGTCTACCTACATACCAGAAGTGATGGGAAGCTGCTGAACATGGCCCGCCTAAGAGCAAAAACCAAGATCTGCACTATCCCTATCAGAGACATGCTGTTCGCTGATGACGCAGCCCTGACAGCACACACAGAGGAACACCTACAGCTCCTGATGGATCGCTTAGCTCAAGCATGCATAGAATTCGGACTGACCATCAGCTTCAAGAAAACCAACATCATGGGTCAAGGCATCCCAGCTCCACCCTCAATCACCATCGACAACGAAGTTCTGGAGGTCACCGACAAGTTCACATACCTGGGCTCCACCAGCAGTCTGTCCCTGGATGACGAAATTGAAAAGAGGCTTGCCAAAGCAACCAGCGTCATGGCTAGACTAAGCAAACGAGTATGGACTAACAACCATTTGACACTGAACACCAAGCTCAAGGTATACCAGGCATGCATTCTCAGCACTCTTTTGTATGGCAGCGAAACCTGGACTACCTATACCAAACAGGAAAATCGACTCGAGAGCTTCCACCTCCGCTGTCTCCGACGCATCCTTAGCATCAGATGGCAGGACAAAATCACCAACACTGCCGTACTCAAACAAGCCAGCTCACTGAGCATGCATCTCCTTCTGTGCCAAAGACGTCTACGCTGGCTGGGCCATGTGCATCGAATGCAAGACGGACGCATACCAAAGGACATCCTATATGGCGAGCTTGCCCCCGGGCATCGCCCCGTTGGTCGCCCGCGACTGCGATTCAAGGGTGTCAGCAATCGCGATCTCAAACTGACCGGCATCAGCCTCGACAATTTGGAACAGCTCGCCAACGACCGGAGCGGGTGGCGACAAGCTGTTCACAAAGGCATCCTTAATGGTGAACAATTAAGGAACCAACAGCAGGAGACCAAAATACAGAGAAGGAAGATCGCACGGCAGAAACAGGCCCTCGGTTCTCCATCCAGCTTCATTTGTGGCCACTGCGGAAGAGTCTGTCAGTCCAGGATCGGTGTGCTGAGCCACTCAAGAACCTGCTCTCAAAACACCACTAGATGACTAACCTAGAGCGCTACCATCATCTTTCGAGATGGACGGTTTGCCTACTACTATATATATATATATATATATATATATATATATATATATATATATATATATAAATTATTATTATTATTATTATATGCTATAACAATTTTATTTTTAGAATTATGATATAATATTCTACAAGATTATATATGTGTTCAAACATAGCCATTTAAATTAGTTATTAGTTCACCGAGTAAGAGAGAACATATTAAAAATAAATAAAAATTTACCTTGAAATGGAGTATTTGTTTCCTAATTGGGAAAAAAATGTTTGGAATATTTTACATTGCTAAATATGTATATATATATTTAAAACAAATCGTTTTTCTTTATAAATAATCTAAAAAAATAAAACACCTAAAAAGAATATCTATTTTTAATAAACTAATTTCACACACACATACGCCCGCAATAATAGTTTCTAATTAAAAAAAAATGTAAACACATTATTTAATGAAACATAAAAAATTTTACCTCTTATCAAATTCTTGCAGCGATATGCTTGAATAACTAGAAAATATATACATTATATATATATATATATAAACATTATATATATATATATATATATAGTCTATATGATTAGACCTGTATAATACATATTTATTCACTAGGAAATATTCTTTTGTATGGCCCTGTAAGACAAATGTTATCCCTTATGGATCCTATGTGTCTTAAATGGCAATATTGAAATTGGTAAAATAACATAAACATTTGTTTATCACATTTATTTCTTTTGACATTTCTACTCTAAAAAATTAAAATGTAGTTATTTAATATAAATGCAGCTGTAATTCTACAGCAGTAGAGCGAAAAAGAGAACAAAAAACGTACAGATCGACAGAGTATATCAACATATACTTTAAACAATTCAAATATAAGTTTAAATTATGACTATTGGATATTGTGTACCCGTCTAATATCGCAGAAGAAAGCCTGAAAGATAATGTTGTAAAGATCAGCGGTTGCCAAACGTTTTTAAATAAGACACTCCAAGTTCAAAGTTTAAAATCCACCAATTCTCCACCCCAAATATATGTACATTTTATTGAACTATACAATGTTTTGTAATCCCATCATAGAGCTTCTGTCTTATATAGCTAATACTTGAGATTTTGGCAGATTTTTTTCAGTAAGACACAGCATATTGAAATCTCCATTATGCCATCCAGTATATTTTTTCTAATATATATCTACATGTTTAGACCGAGACATCAAAATATGGGGAATGAAAACCACAACAGTTCCCCTAGTCTTGGGAGTTCATGATGTAATTAAAATGAAAACATCATTGGTAAAATACTAGGAAATTGGTAAATGTGTGATAGTTTATTAACTCTTGCTCCTTTTAGCAATATCCAGAAGAATGTATCGATAACTCTTTTCTATGTAAATGACAACAAAACTCTTGTGCATCTTACATGAAATATTTCCCTACCAATTAACTTCTCTAGTTTCCCTGTTTTAACCAGAATTTTACAAGCCAATCCCACACAATAAAAAAAAAAAATAAAACTGAAAGAAATCGTGCAATTTAATAAACAAGATAATCGAAACTTAGAAATGTGTTAAAAATAGCTCACACTAACCGCAAAATATTCTGTTATTATAATGCATTTAGTTCAGGAATATGAAACTATCTTGTTAAAAAAAATCAAAACCATTAAACGATCATCAATAATAATAATTAATTAGTAATATCACTCGCTATTAAACCCGCCTATGATTTTGTAGGAAAAAAAAAAGAAGTTAACAAAGAGAACCGTTGGATTATCGGGTTATCTATTGCGTTACCTAAAAACTCCCCATATGACCTAAGAAAAACACAAACAGATTAAAAATATGAACCAAATTCATAATTTCTCACTTCTCTCATTTTTATAATTCTATTTCAATGTTTCCGTTTATGGAGGAAAAGGAAAAAAATAACAACATGGGAAATAAATGCACCTGTCTTCTAGGTCACAAGAAAAGTCACTTTAGTATTTTGGTTTTATTAATTTCAAACTTTTTTCTATGAAAATTGGGAATAAGGGATGACAGATGGTACAGACCGTAACGAAAAACTCATGTCATATCTAGGTCCTGTTTGTTCAGAGTCGGCAATGTGTGATGTCCGTGGAGAGTGTGTGTGGAGAGTGTCTGGAGAGAGTGTGTAGAATGTGTGGTGTGTGTGTAGAGTGTGTGGAGTGTGTGGAGAGTGTGTGGAGAGTGTGTAAAGAGAGTGTGTGGAGAAAGTGTGAAAGAGTATTGAAAAGCATTTGGAGAGAATGTGGAGAGGGTGTGGATAATTTGTGGAGAGAGTGGAGAGTGTGTGGAGAGTGTATGGAGAGTATGTGAAGAGAGTGTTGAGAGTGTAAAGTGAGTGTGGATAGTGTGTGGAGAGTGTGTGGAGTGTGTGGAGAGTGCTGAGAGTGTGAAGTGTGTGTGGAGAGTATGTGGATAATGTGTGGAGAGTGTGTGGAGTGTGTGGAGAGTGCTGAGAGTGTGAAGTGTGTGTGGAGAGTGTGGAGAGTGTGATGAGAGAGTGTGGAGAGTGCTGAGAGTGTAAAGTGAGTGTGGAGAGTGTGTGGATAATGTGTGGAGAGTGTGTGGAGTGTGTGGAGAGTGCTGAGAGTGTGAAGTGTGTGTGGAGAGTGTGTGGAGATTGTGATGAGAGAGTGTGTGGAGACTGTGTGGAGAGTGTGATGAGAGAGTGTGTGGAGAATGTGGAGAGTGTGTGGATAGTGTGTGGAAAGATTGTGGAGAGTGTATGGGGAGTGTAATGCGTGCCTACTACTCGGTCCGGGTACAGGGCCTTTGTTTACTAGTATTATAACAATTTATCAGAATGGAATCTCGAATATGATCTATGCGAGAAGGCAAAAGACTAATTATATATAATAACTTTATATCAGAAACCTACACATTGAAAACAAATGGAAGTATCAACTGAGGTAAAATAAGAATAGTAAAATATTTATATAATTAACTGCAGTTTATCGCATGGTTCGGACATGTGTCAAAGCATTACAGCCTGCCATAAACTATTCTCCAATGGACTGTAGATTGAGGCCGTTGCAGAAGGCGCAATAGGAAATGTCCGTTTAACAATATAAAAGAATGGACAGGGCTACCAATGTTTTCATGGGAACGGATGATCGTGCCGCAACGCGCTTGACTGTCGACTGAAATTACCTGGTTCTATCTCGGATGAAGACCAATGGATATTTCGGGCCATCATTTAAGTCCCCGCTATATCTCTCGTGGTGCCTCCATGGCCAATGCACTATCGTCTATGTTGGGGATGAACGAAGGGCATCATAAAACCGTCCCATTACTGTTTTTTAGGATCTAAGAGATTTTATCTCATCCTTACAGTTTTTTTACACGCCAATGATTGAATTACAGATAGCCACATATGTTAGGCAACTGTGGAGAAATATGTATTTGAGGAGGCCACGCGTTTCCCCAACGACCACAACGGTTAAGGGCATGATGATGGTGAATTATCTGGAAAGGTTTTAACTTCCCAATAGAAAACAGCAATAGTCAAACTTAAAACTCCAATGATGATAAATATTACGTAATGCTTTCTGAGTTAAAAGCTGGACTATTCTTTTAAAATGCCTCTTACCTTCTTCTATAGTGGGACTCCATTCAGGCCTATATGCTGCAAAAAAAAGTGATTTTGTAATTTTAAAAGTTAATTCTGAAATCGTATCAGCGGTACAATTATAAAGGGTAGATTTTTTTTCTAAAACCGAACGGGTGAAAAATTTAAGATATAATATTTTTAATATAACTATAACTGTGAAAAAGGGAGGGTATATACTTATCAGGAACCAAAAGCAATCTGTTTGGGGAGAAGCGCCCGTCATTTCCATTATTTTTTTCAATTATTTATTATAATCGATTAAGAAGCTTTATTTTTTCAATAATAAGATCATTCTTCTCAAATAACTGATGTAGGCTACGTAATGAATATGCACTTTACAAATAACAAGGTCACACAAAGACATATACAGATTAAAAGAAGTAGTTTTCATTGCAAAAAATCTATAATTATTATTTTATTAAATAATTATGTGTCATTCAGTGAACTTACAAATCTCTTTCTTCTGTGGATTATATATCTGATAATATCTCAATGACGTAATTCTTTTTCACAACTTCTATAGGCTGTTCTGGAAGGGACATTAAATATATATTATTTAAAATATTGAGAATCGTTAATATTTTGCATTCAGATCTCCTAATGTTACAACCTGACTGAAAAAAGGTGTAATAATTACTACTTGAACATTGAAGAAAAACTGTACTAACTATAAGATAATGTCAGACACGAAATCTAGTGTATCACCATCCCTATGCAAATAATTGTCAAGAAAAGGGGTAATGTTACAATGTAACTGTATCTATATATGTATTTATATAAGCTGTAAATGTAATTGTTTATGTGACGGCTGAAAACAGCAATACGTAATTTTATACATTCACATTACCAATTTATTCAATAATTATAATGCAATTCATAACACCTGCGTCAGGTAATTCCCTTTATAATGAGCTTTTAATATTATATTTTATATAGACGTGTTTTTTCCTATGGATAATTTTTAAAACTACGCAGAATTATTCACTTTACACTTAAATAACTGCGTTTTAATTTATAATGCTTGCTCTGTGATATTAGCACTTCACATTTGAAATATGATTTCCAACGATGGTACGTACCTTTTATGGTAATATTACTTCGTATCCCACAACACAATACTTCAACAATGCGTGATCATAAGGGATAGGACACCTTCATTACCCCCAAAAAATTCATTATCTAATTAAATTTTGGCAATATCAACAATTAAAAAAAAATCATTTAAAATTACTTCCTTGCCATAACATCACATCATTTTAAGATATCATTATTAATTTTTTCTCCATCTCTTCAATAAAAAAAATGTAGTACATGTTAATATAAAAAAAAAATACTATTGCAACTCTAGACAGATGCCAATAAAAATACAAACACATGTATAACTAGTACTTGAATAAAAAGTATGGTTCTCTTTGAGTAAATGTGTAGTCCATCACCTCATCAACATTAGGACGAAATTAGATATTTGCAACTAGTTTCTTACAACACTCTGTCCTATTTCATTCTTTCACCAGTAACATAATTTCTCTATGTGACCTTTCTTCTTGCAGTAGAAACATATTTCATAATAAAAAAATATTGTATATAAGTTGAATTTTGTATCTTGGCTTGTTTCTATCATCCTGCGGTTTTTATGTTTCAAACCGTGGTTTGAATCTATCTATAGATGCACAAATGTCTGATATACATCATTGGGATAGCAATCTTTATAATCACTCAGAACTGATATGATCTCTTTGACAGTTTTTGCATTCCTGTTTAATGAAGGAAAACACCTCTGTAGTAGACATGTTCAGAAAATTGTCAACTACCATCATTTCTAAAATAGCTGTTGGTTTATTAATGTCAACTTCTGCCATCATAAGCCATGCTTTCAAATCACTCACTAAATCACTAAATCAATGAACTGTTGGGGTTGTTCTCTATTTGAAATTTTCAGTTCATGAAATCTGTTACGATAATGTTCTTCTGATGTATTACAATATTTCACAAGTTTCATCTTTATATCTTCATAACTTAATTCATCATAGTTATGTATAATCAAAATTGCTATTTTTGCAGATGACACTGTTGTTCGAAGAATTGTAAACATCTGTCAATATCTTCAGTTTTATCATTGAAATGTTGCATTTTAAATTGAGTCGAGTAATTTACTTTTGATTCATATATCACTGTTGTTTTATTATCTTTAGTTGCAGCTATTCTTGCTATTTCTAATTCATGATTGCTTTTTGATTCTCTTTCTTCATTGTTTATTTTTAATTTTCTCTCTTTTATTCTCTAATCTTTTTCTTTATCCTCAGTTTCTTTTTTGTCTATATAATCAAAGAATTCTTTACTTTTGAGTCCCTATTTCTTCTCCTTTAATTATGTATTGTCTCCATTTTTCTTCTTCTGGGGTTTCAATCTTGGTACAAGCCATTGTTATGTTCAGATATATGAACGATTAGATGAAATTACTTTCACTTTAAAGAATGATCTCGTTAAACGTAATGTGGACTTGAATACACTTAAAGTGTGATACAATTAATTGTGGGATTACGTGTGCTTATAGCTCGTGGCCACAAATGATAATATTTCAATATTAAGTAGCAATATAACGAATCTAAGTCCGAAATTGAGGAATATATCAAGAATAGAACTTTTTTCTTTGCAGCGTATGTCTCAGTATCTTTATAGACGTATTTTTTTATATAGCTGCTATCACTTCAGAGTATCACTTCAATGTACTGACTAACACAATGAAATAAAGGTCTGCTACCTTTTTAGAGCATTTTCGAAAAAAAATGCTCTATTGTCCCCGTTTTGTCTGTCTGTCTGTCCGCCATCACCCTAGATCTCAACAACCATAAGTCCTAGACCCATGATATATATATATATATATATATATATATATATATATATATATATATATATATATATATATATCATTTTGTAGGTCTTGGCCTGCCATGTGTGCCTCAAAAGTCCATTTTGCGATATGACCTCTCAGGGCCGGGCTTCAGGGTTCCTAAGGGGCTTATATATTATATATAGATTATAAGCTAAACAATGGGGCGTAATCATTATTTATTTTTGTAACAGTTATTAAACATGACTTACTTCCCTCTCTATTTATACATGAAAATGCTCTAAAACGTTCTGTTTTTACAGGCTTAATTTTTGCTTGTTTTCTTTTCGCTGCTACCATGTATAATACAGTGTGTTACAAAATGATAATCCTACTATAATATCCATGAATGCATTATTCCACATATGTCTACTCTGTAAGAACTCATAATCCACTACATGAACTCTCTAACATGCTTTCTCTTACTTATTTGCTGTCCTTGAGCCTACATCTCGCGTACCTTCTTATTCACGTCATTATCACTTTTATATACATGCCAGCATAGTGAGTGGGCAGCTTCCCGCCAAGACTAAAGGTTAATGCTATTACGTGGGTGTATTTTGCGAAAATTCGAAGATGAAGGTTATAACATGGGTGATCCGCGCCAAACCCAAGATGAAAGTTATTGTGTGGGTGAATGACAGTATCTCATTATTCGTAAAAAAAAATGATTGACCTTACTAAAACCAGGTTACAAGCACTAACATACAAAAACGGGAACAACACAATGCCTGATCATACGATAGAACAATTACAATATAGCTATTTTGATAAATATTATTGATATTTCAACAGATATTTTTTAATTTTGAATTGTTTTTTTTTAATTAAATAACAATCAATACTATGATTTTGAACGTTTATAGAGGTATAGTATCAATAATATTTATCAAAATGATAAAAAAAGCTATATTGTAACATTATCATGTATATATATATATAAGATATATATATATATATATATATATATATATATATATATATATATATATATTGTCGTATCTCCTCAGAAAGCTAAACTAGCCTCATTCAGTTAAATAGTGAACTTATTATTTTCCAGTGCCCTCATTACTTAAAAAATATAATTTGATTGACATCACTAGAAAAACACAAATGTCCAGTAAAGAAAATGACAATATTCACCATTTCTTGAGTTATTTCTCGACACAAACTGTCGAGGATGGCGACGGTGGTTTCTTTTATTTATTCAATTTTCACATAAGACATTTTTTTATAAATACATCTAATACCAATAACCGTCTGTGTCTCTTCTTATATATTTGCTTCCGTTTGCACTATTGTCCCCGTTTGGTCTGTCTGTCTGTCTGTCTGTCCGTCATCACCATAGATCTCAACAACCATAAGTCATAGACCCATGATGTATATATCATTTTGTAGGTCTTGGCCTGCCATGTGTGCATCAAAAGTTTATTTCGCGATCTGACCTCTGAGGGCCGTAAAAGGGGGCTTATAAAGTACCATTTTTTACTATATAACTTATATTAACAAACGTAAGTCCTAGACCCATGATGTATATATCATTTCGTAGTCTTGGCCTGCCAAGTGTACATCAAAAGTCCATTTTGCGATCTGACCTCTCAGAGCCGAATATGAATATAAGAGTTTCTTAGGTACCGTTTTTGCTTATATTTTAAATATAAATAAAAAAAGCTAATCAAAGGGGCGTAATCATTATTTAATTTTGTAACAGTTATTCAACATGATTACTTCCCTCTCTATTTATCAAAACCCATACGCGTGGAGCAATATCTATGGCTGTAACCCGGGAAAAAAATACGGATCTCGTCCGGCGTAACTGTAGCCACTGCGTTTTATTGTCAATGAAAATGCTCTAAAATGTCCTTTGTCCGAAACGGAAAAGACTTAAATTGCTCGTTTATAATCCATTTATTTGGTGCGTCACCGTACCACAGGGAATTCCCTCTAACATATCTCTTTTCATGTTGACTAAAATCTCACAACATGCAATGACTACAGTAAATATAACAGAGTTATGACATATATATATATATATATATATATATATATATATATTACACACTAATGTACCAGCTGCTGGTTATGTTTGCTTTATGTTATGTACTTTTACTAGAATTAACTAACTTTCCTATGTAAGTTTTAATTTATATGTATAAACTATTCTGTTATGAATGTGAAGAGATTATCTGTCTGTATGTATATGTATATGTCATGGGTGGCCGAGTGGTGTAGACACTCGACTGTCAACCTGAGAGTCCTGGGTTCGATCTTCGGTGAGAACCATGTGAATTTTTCCAGGTGAAATGTGTTTCAAAGTCGTCCCACAAGTCCACCCAGCTTTAAATGGGTACTTGACTTAAGTGGGGGAAGTATAGGTGGCTGGGCGTTGTGCTAACCACACAATCCCTTTATATGCTGAGGTTATATAAACAGATGAGTTCGACACTTCATCTGTCCCGATGGCCCGTTAGGGCTAAGAAGGGAACTTTACATTACTATATGTCATGGAAATATTTATTATTTAATACATGCTGTGGATCTTATACATTAATTGCCATTTAAAATTTTTTTTTTATATACATTTTCATATGCAGTTTAAATGAGTGAAGTAAAAAATACAATAAGTTCCTATTTTCTCGTACCGTCGATAGTATATTCATCTTAAGGGTGATTTCTGGCGATATGGCGTTCACCTACATTTACTTAGATACGCATACACACATTGTTAACAAAAAAAAAAACAATTCTCTATTTAAATTAACAAATAAAAAACACTTACCTAGTCACAGTAATCGCTAATTATAAGGCTTGATGAAGAAGAAGTTAGTTGCTATATAATGAATATTGTAGTACTTCTAAAACTGATTATGCTTAGCGTGATCGTGTGGTTGTACGTGTACACACATTTATTTACCTCTGTCAATAATATAATAAACTAGCTGCACCCTGCAAAACCTTTGCATAGAGTTATATCCCCTTAGGCTTGATCGGTAGGCTAGGTTATTTTTTGGTTTCGGGCAGATCGATTTTTTCATGGTAGTATTTTAAACTTGAATACTGCTGTATTAATTCTTTACCTTCGATTTAACGCAGAACTCTAATCGCTTTTATATTATTAAATGCAATCAAGGTCTGGACATTTCTGTAGTCAGTGAGTTATACTCGTGAACATATATCATTAGTTTATTAGATCTGATTAGCTATTTGTGATATGCTTTAGCTGTTACGAAAACATATATAAAAGCTGCAGTCTGAGAGATGAGAGTCACAGTAGAACAATAGTTGAGTAGGAGTTGAGTAAGAACACACAGCGAGGAGAGTTTATTGAGTGAGAATGGGTATTGGTTAAACAGTTGAGATGAACAGTGAAATAACTTGTATTCATATATTTTGGATTACTTGCTTGGATATATTTATTTAACCATTATTTTGTATTGTGTTATATGATTAAATATTATGCGAGTCATGAATTGCAAGAGCTCTTCTTTATATGACATGAGAGCGTTTAAGTCAGATGTACAAACTAACGCTACATTTACTACATTTTGTACCTCCTAAAAGATTATAGTGCCTAGGGTTTGCAATCTCTTATACAGTGATGGTTCTCGCTAACCTAACACTAGAAGACACATCCATTACATGATGGCAACTGTCCTCCCATAGAATATAAGTTACATTCGCATCTGTTACATTTAGACTATGTCGTATTTATTATACTGTTCAAATGAGACATCAATTGATGGTGTGCATTTTTTTTAAATAGGCCTACTATTCTTAATAAACAATATCGAATTTTTATTTTTAAATAAGCTTCTATTATAATACACCAAGAGTAATAACAACTTTTAATTGTTTATTTTGTGAACAAGGTGTTCAAAACTATGTGACTAAAATAGTACACAGTATCACATAGTTTTAAACGTTTACTTTTCGTATTTATTTGGCATCATAATCTCACACTTATTTTTTTATCATCACAAGCATAGCATTTGTAGACTAAAAATTATGAAAATTGTGTACTGTTTAGCTAAATCTACATGTGGTTCACATTTGAGCTTTCTCATTTCATTGACACCCAAACAATAAACAAAAAGACTTTAAAATCAATGAAAAGTAAAGGGAACATTTTCACCCTGTACGTTATACCGGCAATTAGCATGTTAGATAAAAAGCTAATTAAAAGTGGTACTAAAATTTTGTATCGTAACTAAAGAAAGTTAATTAGTGTGTATTAGTTTAAAGTCTCTGTTCTATTTGTATTAAGTTATGCATCAGTTCAGTAAGTGTTATTTGTAAGTGGGATACCATTTAAGTACGTATTGCAATAGAAAACGATTATTTGTGCTGTTCCCGTGCTGGGTAAGGACTAGCTTGTCTATTCACTGGCGATTTGTTTGAATGTTGTTTTTTTTTTTTACTTTCTTTGCTTTTGGCTGGAAACGGATCTCCTTGTGATTACCATTAGATAATTGCTTGCTACAAATATTCCTTTAACTAGCTGTACCCTGCACAACCTTTGCCTAGAGTTATATTCCCTTTGGTTTAATCGGTAGGCTAGGTTATTTTTCGGTTTCGGGCAGGTCCGATTTATCAATTATTTTATTACATGCAATATGTCTTTGTTATTTCTGTTCATGACGTATTCTGTTCATGGCAATAAAGGCCACATGCTCTTTTCTAGTGCAGTATTTCATATATTTCACTGTTTTCCCGTCAGTCGTATTTAGTTCAGCCAGCTTCTGCAGGTTTTTTTTACTAGTTATTCGATATTTATCGTTTAAGAAAGCTATTTGCATGGTGATTTGTAACAATTTTCTTTTTTAATTTTCCCATCAATATGTTCGCTTCACTGAATAATGCGATAAAAATATCGGGGTCAAGGTCAGTGTAAAACCAATGCCGATTAAGATATAGGAATTAATTGCTAAAAAACTTGCATGCGTAATAGGTTACATGATATTTCTGCAAAGTTTGATTGCATTACAGTGGATATTTTTAATTATCAATTTAATTACCTGTTGGTTAGCATGTTATGTTTCAAACGTACGATTTAGCAAAAAAAAAACACTTTTAATCCCTGTGAATTTACCGAAATTATATTTTTTAAAATCCAAACAGGCTATTTTCAGTTTCTTTAGAGGAGCAGTCCAGGACGTAGTGCATGTAATTGATTTTTACGCTGGTGTTGTACTTCTAAGGTATTTCTTCAAAATAACACACAGAGTCAGAAGAACTGATAGGTACATCTTGTAAAATTTTATTTCAATAATGTACACAACTGATGCGAAAATAATAATAAAATAAAAAAATAAACTGATTCTCATGGTCTTTCATTAATGTAATTTGTCCAGAGATTTTTATCCATTAAGGTTTTCATGAATACGCCATTGGCTTAGTCAGAATTACGAACCGGCGGGGCATGTGTCCGTGGGAGAACAAAAATACAGGGACTCTATGCTAATTGATAACTTACAACGCAATATTTTTGGATTTTTTTCTCAAACATTGAACTATTTATATATCAGCAGTTATATTTATTGCATTTGAAAACATGGTTATACAACAATCATGTTTGTCCACAGTATGTTAATTACACATTGTGATGGCAGAAGGTTGTTCCTATTTATTTGTTAAAAATAGTACCCCGTTTCGTCTTGTATTGAGCCACAGTTCGACATTGCGTTCAGATCCATTCACAAGTTTCTGGCAGTCTTAGGATTAGATTTTCTAGGATTATTCGGGATGTTATTAATGTCCGACAGAACCCTGAAAACATCGCATTTTTTAGGAACATGTAAAGGGACCATCTGTGTCAATGTTGTAGGTTTGTGTTATTATTATGGAGGTGTTGATGTTATATTGGTAGCCGTGATCTTCTCTCTCTTTTTCACTTTCACAAAAAAAAATATGCAAGTCATTGTTACCATTTCATTTTTTTTATTTTACAATAAACATTCACAAAGAACATATTGTATGAACTCTTTTAAAAAAGCAGAATTTGTGTGCAAGAAAATATACAAGTGAATAGAAGATGACAATCGATTGACCAATATTAAACATTCCACTAAATGGCTATAGCATGGTCATATAAAAATAAATAAAACATCATACATCAGACCAACACAAAGAATGAATCGTTAACTGCCGATAGGTGACGTAAAAATTCGGATTACCTCTTTTATTTTACTAAAATTGGGATCCGGAAAATAGAAATAATTCATTTTTAACAACTAGCAATGGATAACACTTTCGGTACTTAAAACGACATTTTATTATTTTAATGATTATTTTGTATTTAAAGCTGATGTTCACAAATATAAAACTAAAAAACATTAATACATATTAAAATAAAATGAAAAGAATAAAAAAAGTTTTGAAAAGGTAATAAAATAACGAAAAACTGAAATAATTATATTTGTTTAAATGTATTATTAAAATTATTTATTATTTAATTTAATACTATATGAAATAAATAACAAAATAATGAAACAACTGATGATAATGAAAACATTTCTTGCCACTAAAGTTCCTTTGGCCCCCTCAGACCCAACTATTTAGTAAATTCATTGTTAACTAGATTTTATAAGTTTATTTTGTATTTTTTAAACTTCAATAGCATTTCAGCATCTTTTAATGGGTATCCAAAATTTGTTGTCGAATTAATACCTTTTTAATAAAGATAGTAGCTTTAATATGATAGTCGAAAGTGGACTGGTGCTTTACAAAACATACCATAATATGCATATATTAAGAAATTAGTTCATCAAAATTGTTGATATTCATTCACATTATAGCTTAAACGAATTTGTTGTGATGACAAAAATAAACATAAAAATATACTCCTTAATTTTGTAGAATTAACTGTTACTGGGTAGGTCTCAGAGTACTAGAATCCAGAGGCGAAAATAAAAAAAAAATTGCGGACTTTTGTATCGTAAGCGACATGCACATATGTTTAGGAGCCTCTGAAATGTTAGTATTGCAACAGTGATATTTTTCGCTGTTTCTAGACTTAAAAAGCTTATTTGTCTATTGCTACCAAAGGATTGTTTTTTCTGTGGGGACAGATGGACATGTAGTAAATCGCTTAACTGTCGACCTGAGATACCCTCGTTCGATATCCGATGAGAACCATTTGATTTTTCAGGTCATGGCTTAAGTCCCCACTAGGTGGATAAAATCCGCCACTATCTCTCCCGTGATGTCTCCTTGGCTGCTGCACCAACGGTTATGGTGATGATGAAAGAAGGGCACTGCGAAAACTCGACACATTAATGGTTTATAGGATCTAAGAGATTGTAGAGACTTCACCTACTGTTTTAGCTTTTTAAGTCTAGAAACTTGAAATTATATAATCAAATAATTAAAAAAAGCTCATATTTACGAAGTTGTCTTGTATGTGTTTAATTATTTGATTATTATAGAACGTGAGAACTGACATTTTTGTCTCAAAATCAATTTTTAATTGACATTTTTACAATCATTATAAATAAATATAATAAATAAAAAAAAATAATAAATATAATAAAAAATGTTTTTTCGGACCACAATGCTGTAGTTGAAGTTAAAATTGGTTGATGTAGTATAAAAAGATTATATAATTTCAAGTTTTCGCACACTGTAAATGAATACAATATATATTACACACATTTAACAATATATTATTTACTATCACAAAAGACTGATACAAATAAAACTTCTTTAACAAAGATTATAAGTTGAATATTTCTAAATAAAACTCATTGCTAAACTTAAAGATGAAAATCATCCGCGCAGTATAGGCAACAATGGAGAAATATTTCCGTTGAGGTATCCATGCGTTTCCCTATCGACCATATCGGTCTACGGTAATATGATGATGATTACTAAACTATACAAGTCGAACGTGAACAATGTATATAGTGAAATGTAACATAACAACATTGGTATAAGAATTATGTAACACGATACTTTCAGCGCATCAGTAATATTTACATTAAGCATTTTACGAAATAAATAAAACAATCTAGTTCGTAATAGCCATATAATAAATCTAACTAATACAAACCACTTCAGAATAAATGCCATAGTTAGAATAATTGAAAATGGAATCAGTGATGACAATATATTGAACGTAACATATGCAATAGTATATGCAATTAACGTCTGCAATAAAAAGAAAATGTTAATTTAATCAATTATATAAATATATATATATATATATATATATATATATATATATATATATATATATATGCATATATATGTATATTAGGGTTATGACTTTTAACTTTTTGTGTCATAAATCGAAAAACATTTACTCAAAAGTGATGAAAATGAGTTCAATTCTAATTAATTTTCAAAAAATGTCACCCCAACACGAAATGTATATATTTTTTATTCAAGTTTTAAGATGATTTTGACAAAATTATTTAATATTGTCAGAAATATTTTGGCCTTCATTTAAAGTCACAATAAATTTAAATTAAATAACTAAAACAAAATTTCTTCGTGTCTTATGATATTAATTTTTATTCAGAAAGAAGATTGCATTAAAAAAATATTAATGTTTGAAAAAAGTTACAATTTTATAAATCATACGCTTGCAGAAATTAGAATACTAATTTACTTTAAAGAAAGTAACTCATAACAATAGGAAACAAATTTTAACTTTTTTTTTTCGTGGGTTAAACGTGTATTCTCCTAACCCGTTATGTCTAAAATAAACATAAAATAGCTATTGTTCCATAAAAACTTTGTTTCTGTGATTAGGATAATGATGATTTGAAATTTATTTTTTTCGCATACAATACTGAGTGATTTTCTATGAAATTCTTGAACGGTTAGAATTGTCTGTTTCCGACAAAATTCTTCATTCGCATTCAATACTGAGTAGTATTGTAGAGTATTATTTCAACAAGCTTTTAAAAATTTCTTGGACTGTCCAATAGTAATTATTCAAGTGTAAAGCACAGGTGACTGAAACCAACATTTCCGTTTATGTTATTGCTGAGAATAACAAATCTTAAAGAACAATTATTGATTAAGACGGAATCAAAAGGTTGTTTGAACCCAGCTGATGAATTTTGCTACTTGTGTGCACAATTTAAATAGAAAAGAGCCATAAAGCGTGTCGTACGATGTGCGAGGCCTACAAGGAATACATCGGCATGCTTGTCGGTAATAAAGACAATGCATGAGCACCTCATTTCACATAGGGATATTGCAAGAAAACTCTTTAATGTAAGGTAAATATTTGCTGCTCTCTTGTATGACAGAACTTTATATTGTAGAATTTCAAGGATTTAGCTCTTGTCAAGTTTAAGAAGTTGATATTGACAAACTTTTCACATATATCAACATATTATGATAAAATATGTTATTAGCTAACATCATATACAGTATTAAGTTATTTATAGCATTTCAAGCTTTCAAATTTAAATAATCAGTTACATCTACTATATTACAGTGTAGTAAAGAGTAGAGCTACTGTTCGATTAAAAAAATTAATCGAAATTAACGCATGATTAAAAAGTTTAATCTCAAATTAACGCAGTTTTTAATCGACACAATACAATACATTTGTTTGTATTCAAACTAGTATGTCTTAATATCATAGCACAACATTTGCATAATAAACAAGGCAGTTTAATTTACGCAAGAGGTATAATTAATTGTAACAGATTTATTAAGCATCAGCACATATGTCTGTTGAATTAGTTACTGAGACCAATTATTGACATGTATCAATCACGTCAAGTGATGCGAGTTATTTTTCTTAATCAACAACAATGCCAAACATGTGTTTTTCTCATACCGTAGGATCCGACGTATTTCGACCCCTCTCCCCTCTATCCCTGTCATATTTTGCTATACTTTGCCTCCACGTAAGTCTTGTTTTCCTACTCTCCACTACCGTAACTACCCCCTTCACTTTCTATCCCAAAACAAAATACACACGTCATTTATATCTCATATGTGCCTTTTCTTTCATACAATAAAAGTAGAGCCAGAAAGTACTTACTCACTTATTATTATTGCGGTTTTTTTATTCTCCCCTTTCCCACCCTGTTAGATGTTTGACACACTTAGCAGACTCTCTCTCCTCACAAAGATGACGTTACTTAAAGCTTACCAACCACCGTACCCCCTCTGTCCCATTTTTCCAAATCATGGCACCTGTCAGTCTAGCAGATGTTCACTAATGGTATCATTGAGGGTCATAATTAGAATTAAGAAAAGACAATGCTATTGTTTCAAGGTAATATAGCTGCTATGATTTTATGAAAACGTGACAGTTTCTGTGTTCGGGGTATTTTTTTTTTTTTTTGCTTTTTTTAAAATCTTGTCTGATCTGGTTATGGTTATAGAACTGGGTTATTTACTGGTTACTGAAATGACAGCATTTGGCTAAAATTTAGCTCATTTAGGTGTTTGCGTTAAAAATGTAATCGCATATTTTTAACGCATTAATTATGCTTTAATTGCAGTTAAAAAACAGCCATATAAAAATATTAAATTTAGCTCAGTGTCACAATAATTCTGAAAATTACAACCACTGTCTCGTGTACAGTCTAGACCTTGATTGGCAGGTGCCATGTATATAAAACTATTAGTGCAGCTGTTGCAGACGTGACCAGCCTAATTCTGTATTATCAAAATGCGATAAAAAATTTGCCCAAAATGATGATACAAAATGTCTAGCATCTCATTATTTTGATCTAATTATAACCTGGCTCATTATACACTTAATTTTTTTTACCTTCAAGTTGACCTCAACAATACACTACAGCATATAATGTAAACTAGTGAATGAAACTTTTCTCTTTTTACATCGACCGGGAATGGAGCAGGAAGTTTACTTGTCGAAGGGCTATACATGTACAACAAAACATCTTCATTTATATTACAAGTGGGGTTTTTGTCGACATACCTGGGGGTGAGGGTGTGTGTGCGGATTACGACAGGGTGGTATGGTAGATCTACTTAATAAGTGAAAAAACCTTAACTTCAAATTTGTTGAGTGAAATTCTGTTATTTATCGATTTCTCGAACATACAGTATTTTGGTCAAATTAACGCATTTAGGTGTTGCGTTAAAAATTTTAATCGCCAAAATTTTTTGACGCGTTAATCGCAAATTAACGCAGTTTAATCAGCAGTCCTAGTAAAAAGGAAAAAAGAGAGCAATGAAGTAGTTCGCTATCCCGCTATGAAGCAACTGCTATTTCTACATGGTGGATCCTACCAAACGTCATTCGGGCAACTATGCACCTCATATCGTTTATCCAGACATTCCTTCTTTCACTGCCCCAGTACCACACTGACTCGTGCTGTCTGTTTCTAATCCCCCCAAAGAGGGATCAGCAACCTTCAGGAGACAACAGCTAATAGGACAGCGAGGAAGATATTTGAGATATACAAATTAAGAATTCACAAAAGCCGTTGAAGAGAGAAGGCCTCACTTATCTAAACAGAAGAACGTCAAATATCTGATCAGAGAACTTGATCTTACCAAGCCCATTGCTAAGCTTCTGAATCCAGGCTTTAGCAGTGGAACTTGTTGGATAAATTTGTGCAAGTCACTGGTCATTAAAAGTGTCATCAAACATTTTACAGTTTCTTAAGTCAGCATGATTGTCTGCGTTTCACCATCCATGTGGCCAATCTATTCGAGGCTAAAGGTAACCCAAGTGAATGTCGCATATTCTTAGACAGCTCATCTCGGAGTTTCAAAGCTGTGCTGCTTCACATCAGAAACTACTATTCGTCTCTCCCATATGGCTTACTCTGTGTATCTTAAAGAGAACTACACCAGTGTCAAGATGTTGCTGATTGTTAAAGAATGACGACTATGGATGTGAAGTCACCCTAGACTTCAAATCTGTATCATTCTAAATGAGCCATCAAGGCTGTTTTACGAAATGACCATATTTTGTTTTGTCTCTCGGACAGCTGTGACACTAACGAGCACTATAAAAAAACAGAACTGGCTACAACAGACCAAGTTCTTTGTGGGGAAGAGCATTGTAAAGTGGGAGCCGCTTATAAAACCTAATACGTTGCTAATGTCAATACTTAACATCAAGTTAGGCCTCATCAAGCAAATCGTTGCAGCCCTTGACAAAAATATAGCAGCTTTCAAGTACCTACAAAATTTTTTCCCCAATTCTTCCAAGGCAAATGTCAAGGCCGGTATCTTCATCGGAGCGTGGTTTAGAAGATCATAGAATGTGACCAGTTTGCCAAGCTGCCTAAAGGGCAGAGAAAGCGGCTTGGAACAGTTTCGTAGAAGTTGTTTATAGCTTCAGGGGACAAGGCAAGTGATTTCATAAAACTATTTTGGCTTTTGGACGTCGTTTATAAGGAGAGTATAACGAAAACAAGTTGGGGACTAGATTTAGGGGCGTCTTTGAGATAGCGGATTTGCAGTACACTTGCATATCTTGAAAAACCGAATCATTTCTGAACTTTTTGAGTTGTTTTCGACTGTCTTTGTCTATTTATCATCCATGTATTTGTTTATTAGACCGCAAGAGCGACAATATATATATTTTCTTGTATTTTCACAATAAATACGGCATTTTTCTGTACATTGGTCATTAAAAGCAATGTTTGTGCTAATTTTATCGTTTTTCGATTGTTTTTAGACATAAATAGTTGAAATATAACACTTAGAAGCCGGGGACAGACATTGTGTTACATAGTTTAATAAATTATACTTAATAACCTGTTCGCAGATCCAGACTTCATATCGACAAAAGTTGACGAAATGCTCACAGTTATTTAAGAGAAGGTTATAAAACTTCATTCCTAGTCTCTCATGGGCTCGTTGAACAACAATATCATTCGGAAAAGGTGTGCTGAAAATGTTATTTCTTCTGTTAAACTCTTTAGCTTAAAAGAGTTAATTTTAAATTTAATTTTTTCAACTTTAAATTATATTACTTACCCAAATATTGTATCGAATCTACCGCAAACTCGAAAGGGTCTGTTTTCTGCAACATCATTTAGATTATCTACTTTAACTTGATATTTGTTTGAAAAAGCTATAACTGACATAATCTGGTCCAATATACTTGTTTCGGGTGTATGGTTGAAATGAATAACTTTTTGGTTGCCTTTAGGAAACAACGTTGAGTATAATGACTAGCAGATATCATGATATTAAAGATGATGTAGTTTCAAAATAAAAAACAACAAATAAGAAATAGCTTAAAGGTAACGTATGTACATGTCACAAATTGAAATAAATCTTGTACGGCTACAAGAACAGTTCAATAATACTGAATTTTAATAACAGAAAAAAATCCCTTAGATCACGCTGGACCAATATATTAGCCTGTTAGGGCCTCAATGGATTATAAATATAGGTGTCGAATTATTAAAAAAAACGTCGGTTTAAGAATAACTTCGTTTATTAAACTTTTGCAGAACTATAAAATATTTTGACAAATGTGCATTTATAAATAGCGATGTCTTGAAAGATGAGTACGATTAGTAACCTACACATTTTCTGCTTTTTTTTCTACCAAGCTGTATGAGATAGCTACTGATTGAACTGATACCCCCCTCTTACTCTCAGCGTTCTTTATTTGAATAGTAAACATTTGCGTAATCTTATATTTTTTTAAACCGTTTTAGCTGGGAAAAAAAACTCACTTAAAAAAAAAGAAAGCTTAGGGGAGATGATCTGATAAAGATTTGAAACATTATTCGAGTAAAGTGAAGCACTGCGAGCGATGAGCCTGTTTAGCAGAAGTCTATGTAGAGTTTACATAAAATTTCCCCAAAGAAGAAAAACAAGCAATTTAAGTCTTTTCCGTTTCGGAAAAAGGACATTTTCTTGTACGCAGTGGCTACAGTTACGCCGGACGAAATCCGTATTTTTTTCCGGGTTACAGCCATAGATATTGAGAGGGAAGTAATCATGTTGAATAACTCTTACAAAAATAAATAATGATTACGCCCCTTTGATTAGCTCTTATTATTTATATTTAAAATATAAGCAAAAGCGGTACTTAAAACGCCCCCTTTTTCGGCCCTCAGAGGTCAGATCGCAAAATGGACAAAAGTGTTTTCTTGGCAGGCCAAGACCTACAAAATGATATATACATCATGGGTCTAGGACTTATGGTTGTTGAGATCTAGGGTGATGACGGACAGACAGACAGACAGAAAAAACGGGGACAAAAAATATGTTACTGGATAGTTTTGTGTTTACGTCACATAAAAAATAAACATATTAAGACGAGCGAAAAGATAACCGAGAACTTCATTTCTAAAAAAAAAAAAAAACAACAACATTACAGCCAGCGAGCATACAATACAAATACATGATTTAAATTTACAGCTTTCTTTTTAAATAAAGTTATTTATTAGATTATTGGCCAAAGACAATATTTATTCTCAATTAAAGAGATTGCATTTAGATTACTTGAAGTAAAAACGAGTTTAATATTGAACTTATAACACTGAAAAATTAAATAAAATTATAAAAGCTTTTAAGTATTTTATACAGTATGGGTCTCTTGATTAGCTGAGTTGCTGGTGGTTAACGGTTGAATCCTGTTTTTTTTTTCATTTTTATAGTTTAGTGCGTTTAATCAAGAAGGTTTTCCGGATGTCTGCTATAATATGTTTTGGATAACATTATTTAAACAATGGTTCTTAAGGTAATTTTAAGCTGCATCTATAATACAAACAAGCAATTTAAGTCTTTTCCGTTTCAGACAAAGGACATTTTAGAGCATTTTCGTTAAGGTTACGCCGGACGAAATCCGTATAGAGAGGGAAGTAATCATGTTGAATAACTGTTACAAAAATAAATAATGATTATGCCTCTTTGATTAGCTTTTATTATTTATATTTGGCCCTGGGAGGTCAGATCGCGAAAATGGACTTTTGATGTACACATGGCAGGCCAAGACCTACAAAATGATATATACATCATGGGTCTAGGACTTATGGTTGTTGAGATATAGGGCGCTCCTTTGTTAATATAGCTCATATAGTAAAAAACGGTACTTTATAAGCCCTCTTTTACGGCCCTCAGAGTTCAGATCGCGAAACGGACAAAAATGTTTTCTTGGCAGGCCAAGACCTACAAAATGATATATACATCATGGGTCTAGGACTTATGGTTGTTGAGACCTAGGGTGATGACAGACAGACAGACAGACAGACAAAACGGGGACAATAGAGCATTTTTTTCGAAAATACATCATGTGTTCCGGTGTCTGTCAACGCGACTTCCGTCTGTCATCGCTACTTCCGTCTGTCATCCAACATGGCGGCATAAACAATTCAAAGATGGCAGAAACATTTACTGTTTTTTTCTTAACATGCATGATCCGGCTACCAACTGGCCAGCCGAGTAAGAATTGTCTCCGACATGGTTGCTAGAAATGACATTGGACCAGCCATATGTTTAGTGCCGAGGTGACAAAACAGCGTACACTAACATACGGTAGGTAAGATCATGAATGCTAAAATGGCAATCACATTGTAATACTGTTTTCGACCGCCTCAATCTTTAATAAGATTAATAAAGCGATCTTAGGAGAGGTAACACAAAATCATGCCGAAAAATTTTGTGATACTCCGATACAAATTCCCGACCTTAACGTGATTCCATAGGCCTAAGTATATCTCACAGTGTCATAATAAATCTATGGTGTTCAATTTGTAATTAAATGAGAAGCGATCATAAAAGAAATATTTACAGACATCGTTCAATTAATATTCTGTTATGTTCCACAATCTAAATTTTAAACCAAAATTATGAATACCTCAATATAATGTAATATTTATATTGTTTTAATTGTTATTATTTCTAAAATATGTCTATTTCTAATGTACAATTATTTCCCTTTATTACTAACCTAAAATACGTCACTTTTTTTTTCATTTTTTGACTATTACGTCACATGAATGAATTGAATAAGGGTTGAGATTGAGTAGCGCCGTACACAACGTTTACAATGCAAACTAACCCATTTATGATGGGGGCTTCACACAGAGGGTGTATGGAGGGGGCCCAGTTTGAGGAGGGCCCCCAAAATATTTTTTTTAAACTAAATATTAAGTAAATTATCTCATGTCAAAATGTAGGGGTTCCCGAAGATGCCTAAAATCCCTAGGTTCGGCACTATTTTCACAGAAATATAATGTTTAAAGCTTTCATATTTCCTGTTTTTTTTAGAGGCCTGATATTTTCTGCGTCTGCGGCCTCAACTGCATTGATGGAAACTATGTTTTTAATTGAAGTTCAGCTAAAAGTTACACAACGATTCTTTCTTCTCGGGACCAAGCTTGAGAAGCGTCAAAAAATTATCCAATGCCGAAATGCAGGGGCAGCCATCAAAGAGGCCAAGCCCACAGGGCCCCTAAATCCCTAGGTTCTGCACTGCCGGGTCGGCAATTTTTCTTAGTTGATTGTACTATGTTACAATGTGTATAACAGTAAATAAACCACCTTTTAAACATGTAGCGTTTTGCTTAACACAAGCACTCACTTACGTCTCTCTTTCTTTTTAAATACGCCATGCTGAACATCATAAAACATTAAATGAATAACTGTTTGGAAAGGAGTCCATTAAAATATTATGAAAGAATATGATTTTAAGAGTTGTTGTTTATGTTTACCCTTAGTGAGGATTATTTTCTTTGGGAGGAACTATTTAACATATGAACTTTATTTGATGTATTATTAGGTGTCCCTATTCTCAAATGTATTTTGGCTACAATAATCTGTTCATGTCCTTGGGGCCAATGCAAGTATATAGACTGATTGTTAACGCGCTAAAATATATATCACCATTTTCAACTCCAGCTCCGGGTACCGGGCCTTTGATAACTAGTTGCAACAAACTTTACTTACTACTTTATAAGAATACAAAAAAAAATTGATGTGAACTTTTTTTTCTTTTATCCTTTTTACTGGTGGTTTTACTTGGATTTTTACAAGTGTAAATTTTTTTTTTAGGCGCTTCAGATGGGTTAAATGCTTTTTTAATTCTATTAAATGCATAACATGTGTTCAGGTTTGTTACATTTCTTCTGTGTGTTATTTAATTTCCAAAGAAAAGCTGATGAAGCGCTAAACTAAAAATATAACATATAGACGTTATTTTCTCCTCCGATGATCTTGATTTTCTTCACACGTGACTTGAAAGAAAGGAAATCTTTAATAGATGTGCCACAAATAATAATTTAAACTTACCAATGTAAACTGCATAGTGAGAATAACAATCACAACCTGAAAGAAACATTATATAAAAATTATATATATATATTGTCAGAGCCGGATTTACAATTTTAGGGCCAACACAAATTTGAGGCCTCATTTTGAACAATAAAAAATATTGCTTGTTTAAATTTATTTTTTAATATTCTACTTTTTCTGGGGCCCCCTATTTCGCGGGGCCCTAGCCCATGCCTTAGTCGGCCTATCTGCTAATCTGGCAATATATATATATATATATATATATATATATATATATATATATATAGGGTGGGGCAAAAACTGACAAATTTTGGAGTTAAGGTCTCAGAAAAACAAAAATCAGTGACCCATATGAAAGTAAAAACGTAGACAAAAACAGTTTTATTTTCTGTATAACCGTTCTCTAGCAACTCTGTCTTTAAAAAAACGCAATTAAATGCGTTCTGAAAATATAACGCTGCTGAACAGAGTGAATTATTAACAATGTTAATGGTTCTTCAAATCAAACACAACATATTCAACAACAACAATCTCTAGTAAAATAAAAAAAAACAAAGTTATTTGCAACAGTACGGCATTTCAAATGTGAAATTAGTGCAGAAAGTCTGCTTTTGTTTCTGTTGTTGGCACGTCCTATCTTGATTTCTTTCTTTGAATAATAGCACCATGGCGTCTATCATGTCCATATACTTTGCCACAAACTGCTGTGACATCCTTGATGTTTCTTTCAACATCTTGCGAATGGCATGGAAAGTGAGATAGAATCACCTGGCCGTAACTTGCAATATCTTAGGCAGTGATGTCCTGCAGCAGTGGAGGTGAATCAAACTCGACTAGTTCCCAGTTACCCATGCTAATGCACGACTCAGCTGAAAAGTTTATTTTTATTCTGATCTTGTCAAAACAACGAATCTTACACGTATCACTTGACTGAGTACTTCGAGCCAGCAACACTTTTTCGTATGCAAATTTTCTAATGTTTTCGTCTTTGTCGCCAACAGCCGCCAACAAGATATTTTCTGGATGTTGTTTTGAAGCAATGGAGCCATGACAGCCTGATCATTTGTGTCAAGTTTTTGGTACAGTGAAATCATGAGGAAGGAGTTCTTGGCTCCATCCTGGCAGCTTGGATGATATTTGATGCAAAACCATGATGGAGCATAATAATTAATTATGAATTTCACAATTCGTTGAAGGTCGGCTGAAGGACTTTTTTCGGAGGCATACAACCTGAGTATTCGGTTAGCTTTAGTTAACCATCTGGCATGACTGATTGTCCCAGGTTGGGCAGTCTCTAACTATGAGATGAAACTCTGACCAGCGCTGCAACCACTTTGAATAAGCAGACACATTTACAGTAAATACTGCTGATCTGTACTTAGATCTTTCATCACCTCGTCTTCAACCTCAACAACATAACCTGAAACTGGAGAAAATTCGATGATTAATTTCTGCTGGGATCAAATTCCAGCATGCTTGCTATATGTCCTTCTGAAGTATTTAGACCAATGGTCTTCTCGTCAATGACTTCTATTAGCTTCCATAAAGGCAATTCGTTGGCATGTAGTAAACAAACCAACCACTGAAGTGGCCTTCGTAGCTGAAGTTCAAGTTGTCAGATTACACCATTATGTCTACTAGTATTTATTGGTGTTCCATCACAAAAAACTGCTTGTAAAGTTAGTTCCGACTTGCTGCTTGTAACCACTGACATTAATTTCTCTGGATATGTCCTTGGACTTTCCTGATGCTGGAACAACATGTTCAACATAGCTGCGAGTAGGAAAAGATACTAAGACGTAGTGCTCTTCTTTGACTTTGCGACGAGTAGACCCAGTATGCTTAACAAACAATTCCTTCACTTTCTTCTTTGTGATCCTGAACTGACTTCTTTCTCCAAGCATCTCTTTGACGGCGCAGCTTTCTGGGGTGCAAAGCATTTTCTGGTTTTCTTGGATATAAATGATTTAATTTAATTAGTTTTTGATGGATTCTTTTCGGGAAAGTTTGTATATTTAATTTGATCGTTCCTTAAATAGATAAAAACAAGTGAACATTCGTCTTTTATATTTTTTCATTAATTTTACCGTCATTGGAAATTTTTTTACTGGGGCCTAGAACCGGCACATTTTAATACCCACAAATATTTATAGTAAAAATGAAATAAAAATTCAAAAAGCTTTCATAATAATAGTAATGTAAACAGTTATCATTTAGCTGTACAATTATACCAAACATAAATATGATAACTATTCTAGATGCATTTCGTTAATATTAGTTGGCACTTTAGGGGTTAATATTCATATAATGTACTATACGAACTGTATTTTTCAAAGTTGCGACCCTTAGACATGAAAATAACATATGAACATGAATAGTTAAATTGATCACTAGATGAGGGAGCATCTATTTATAATTGTCTGATAGAGACAACAGCAGTTTGCCCCACCCTAATATATATATATATATATATATATATATATTTATATATCATCTCATTTAAAAAAACATATATAATAATTGCAATATAATTGTTAGCTAACCACATGAAAGAAGTAATGTTCTTGGAAATTTTAAGCTCCAACCAGGGAGAAGGTTTTGCGATACATCCCGATTATATCTTCGTATATTCTCGATTTCTTGGTTATCAGTGACACTGGATTGAAAATATATATTCGGTAACTCTGTTAACTAGAAAAAGGAGAAGATAAATAATAATGTATACCTTTTCGTTAATTCAAAACACAATTAAGTGCCATCTTGCTCAAGATACATATATTAAGTTAATTAGGTTTACTAATCTCACAGAAAGCTAAACTGGTGTTATAACGAAACGTTTATGATTTCATTCTATAATTTTTGTTTTCTGATGTTGTATTTTTATCTATCTATATATTTTAAACCTGTTTTCTTTCATTTAAATTGAATATTAATGAAATACTTACGTCAGTAATTAATAAGACAACCGCCAACCAAAAGATGACATTCTAGAAATGACAATATAAGAAAAACTTACACTGATCCATGTTTATTTAAATGTGAGATGATTTTGAAGCATTTTAAATCAATATGTATTTTGATAGGTATGTGTCACGGACCACGTTTATAAGTTATAATAGAACCTTTTTCTACAAATACAGTCAGCCTTCTGAAATGACTACCCAAGAACTACTACAGTTTAGAGAATTTTATTATGAGAATTATCAATTGCATTTTTTCATAAATAAGAACCCTTGGTTAAATAGTGTTGTTTATTCTCACTTTATTGATATTTATATTGATCATATCTTGTGGATTGTCATCTGTTAATAGCATATATTAAAGTGCATTTGTTATTCATATGAATAGTTGTGTTATGTCATTATATTTGGATGGCAAGTGGGATACGACATAATAATGCTATTCTATATGGTGGCAGTGAAAAAGGTGACATTCATTTCATTCATTAGTGTTTTTTAATACATTGACGTGATACTCTGAAGTGATAGCAGTTACATCAAGAAAAATTCGTCTACGAAGAGACTACGCTACAACAGAAAATAACACACATTTCTCCGATTAAAAACGAAAGAAATAATTCAGAGAAATTGAAGAATTTGTAGAAGCTGATTAGTAAAAACAACATTTTATCTGTGATATATTCTTGTTTTGCGAACTTATAATCGTTAGATATCTGATTGATGTATAAAAGTTATCATTTGTTACTGTATAAGTTATTAATCATGTCACATAATTGAAGAAAAGAAAGTAAGTTCCTCAACACTTTTATACTTCATAGCATAACAATGGCTAGTACCAATAATGAAACCCTAGAAGAAGAAAAATTGAGACAATACAAAATAAATGGAGAAGAAATAGGTCTTAAAGTTAAATAATTGTTAGAATATATAGACCACAAGAAACTGAAGAAAAAGAAAAAAAAAATCATGAATTAGAATTAGCAAGAATAGCTGCCACAAAAGATAATAAAACAACAATATTAGATGAATCAAAAGAAAAGAAAAAGACTTTATTGAAAATGCAACCTTTCTATGGTAAATTAGAAAACATTGACACCTGTTTACATTTATTAGAAACACGAATGGCTAGTAAAATAATTCACTAAAAATTACTAGGGTAATTATTTTTACAAAATTATAGTATATTTGATACTTTTTCATGAATTGGCGAAAAATTATAACACATAGAGGCCCCCCCCCATGGCCATAGTGCTTTATCAACGTATCCATACCTATAAATTTCGATACATTCTTTTTAAGACAGAGTTAGATACATTGTCCTGATGCCCGTAATATGCAATACCCCCCAACCCATCGAATCTAAAGACCGGCTCAGTGTGCTATGTCTTCATCAAAAAGAAATTTTCAAAATTCCTCTCTTGATGAACTCGACTAAATATGACAAATCAAATGGTACAACTTACGTAATGCACACACATTTAAAGTTTTCCTAAATGATTCATGAACTATATATATATATATATTCTCTGAGGATCGAACCCGGTACTTTTCCGGTCAAAAGTCGAGCGCTCCAAACTGCATGACCACCCGTCCCTCAAAATTAATATATATGTATATATATATATATATATATATATATATATATATATGTGTGTGTGTGTGTGTGTGTGTGTAATTTACAAACTGACATCCCTTGATTTTTACCGCAATCTAATAATCAACGCACTTATGTTTTAAAGGACCACAATTTATTTTTAATACGCAACCATTCAGATTTTTTACTCCTTGAAAAATTGGACAAGTAATTATTATGAAAGTCCTTTAACATTTATAATAATAAACGCACATTTAGGACTATGGCTGCACATTTCTATAGAAAAATAGCTTATTATGTGATTTAAATGCATAATAGATGACACTTATATTTACATCATTGCAATAGTTAGAGCAAAGCGCTGTCAACACAGTACCCAAAAACTGAAAAAAAAAATCACATTACTTTGAAAAATGTAAAAAATATACATATTAATCGACTGTTAATACTGTAATAATATCATTTTTTAAGTGTATGAATATCATTTGGTTTTAACAATTAAGTTACTTAAAACTAAATTTTCTTCGGGAACTGTAAAAAACTATAATTCTAATACAACTTAAAAAAAATATTACAAATAATACTATAATTAAAAATTAAGTCGGATTGGGATGTTGAAATAGTTCAGATTAGATTGATGTACTCAAAATTGAAATATTTTTTTCAATTGCCCTTTTCGTGATCACTCTATGACAGACTTAAAAAAAAATATTTAAAAAAATAGATATATCCAACATACAAAATAAAAATATCCAAACATGTTTTTTCAGGCAGTCTCAAGCAATTCGCAGGTAACCTGAAAATTATTAAAAAAGAAAATGTTTGATTATTTTATCTACTTGAAAAGATTTACTGTGAAATGTATTAAGGTAGTTCGACCATTTTTCCAAACAATATTATATAAATATAACAGACTAGATTTGATAGATCTTACATAAAAAGGTTTTAGATGACAGTACAATTATGAGTTAATGTCTAGAAATTGGGTCTCTGGAATAAAAAAAATTGAAGAAAGAAACGTAGAAAACATTAATTTTCCTGCAGATATTACTGCATACTTGTACAGTCGTTTAATATGAAAGTTTCTATTTTTCTACATAAATTATTACTGCCTTTCAATAATAAATATTAAATGTATCCAGCAAACTGTGGTCGACCTTTTTCTAGGCCCGACTTGACATTTTACTTTAAAATCTGCCGAATAATTCTTTTTTTAAGCCATCCAATCTATTATTAATTAATTTCATGTTGTCTCGAAATTAAAAAAAAAAATAAAAGAGGTCCAGTAACATTCTCAACTCTACATTCTTTGTACGAATTGTTCATATATAATTGATGCGTTTTTCATTATATATATGAAGTAGAAAATAATCTAGACATTAATGCTATTTAAGAATATTTAGACATATCTCAAATAGCTAAATATATTTACACGTCATAAATACATGTCTGACATTTTACATTGTAAAAACATGAAGGCGGTTGTTACGATGTGGGTTTTTTTTAGCTGAATTGTTTAACACAAACGAATCGATGTGTTAAAAAGGAGTTATCATCTGTAGGGGGACGACGGTTTGTGTCGCAGCTTACTGAGTCGTTAAAGCGTCACTAACCAGTGCACCTAGAGCATTGTTTGGTGAGTAGGGGCGGGATAGTAGATAATGAACTGCTGGAACTGGAACATTCCAATCTGCATATTGACATCAAATTCAGTGTACCTGGGGAGGACAGAGAGGAATTTAGGGGACAAGTTGGTTGGTATTTGGGAATGGTAAGTTGTACACAATCTTGATATCGAGGGGGGGGGGAACTTGCTTACCTCTCTGCGGGTTGATTTATCAGGAATTAAAATATTTGTCGCATTCAAAGTTGGGGGGGGGGGGAGGAGGGTGGAGTTTAATAAATTTACAGTGGATGCTCTTTACAAAAGTATTGTACCCACTACAACATGCAAAAGGGTTTCCACGCTAAGCTATGCAAAAAAACTTCTTCATATTATACATGTGACCATCAACTAGACAGAACACCGTTACAGACAACAGGCGTGTGTCCTGTTGTGGTTCAACTCTAGTGATTGCCATGTTTAAAAATTCCTAATCTAGATGACAGTTTTTTCCTCCCAAATAGTTTTTTAACAAAATTGTTAAGTACTATTTGATAAACAAGACTTAATTAAGTCCTCGTTAGCAATGTAGCATGGGATAAAAAAATTCGACTTGAGTCGTCACTAGAAACATTCCCAATGAGCTACTAAAAGGGGAATTCCCCAGTCTGCCCCCTCCCCGCTCCACCTTCAAATCCCCTCTTCCACTCGGCAAATGAATTACCTGTATAAAGTTAAATCAATTTAAAAAAAATAATAAAGATGTTTTTACTGCGACTATATGTGAAATGTAAAGAAAATTTAACACATTTCTAACATAACCTGTCTGTTAAAAACAGACCGAAGTACAACCAAAGCACAATAGGAATTGTACAAACTGGCGAGAAGACTGGGGACTCAACACATCTGGTCAATGACAAGTTTCAGCCAGCAAGTTTCCTGCTCATATCAATTATAAATCAGTTGTAAACAGTGGGTGCATGGGGTGTGGGCAGCACCTGGTGACACCATTTTAGGGGTGACACCAAAATGAACAATTCTAAATTTCATAGCAGAAAAAAATCGGTATAGTAGGTTTTATAACCAATCATAGCTAAAAACATGAGCAAAAGCACAGGGTGCCACCATGCAGAGCTGCTCGGATAAATCTAGTTTTTTTTTTACTCTTAAAAAAGAACGCATGTAATCACGTGTTTCATGAAATTGGAAACGTAGTTTACAAACTCAGTTTAATGAAACTAATATACATCTTTCTGAAATACAGTCAGTAATACTATTGTTCTTAAAAGTATTTTATAGTAAATTCTCTAAGTGCAGAAAAATTCGAAATACGCTGCATTGCTCACGGTGGAAGTCTAGGTGAAAAGGGGGGTACACCCTGAATTTTCTGCACAGGGTGACACCAAACATAGTGACGCCACTTGTTGTAAAACAGCGCGTTTTAATGATTTTGAGACCTTTGAACATAATTCGTTTATACCTTTACAGAAAAAAGTAATGTATCCTCTAATTGCCTCCCAGTTACACGCCATTCTGTCTTATGAACTTATTTTTTGGACTTTATTGGTATGTAATGATGCACTATCGGCCATGGTGTGGATTAAAAAAGGGCACTACAAAAACCGTCTCATTAGCTGTTATAAGACTTAAGAGATAATCATTTCATCCTTACAGGAAGTTAACAAAAAACTGAGGACTTTAAGAAGCTTAAGTGACTTTCTTTATAAACATTTTCAATTTATCCACGTTATATTTGTAATGAAATTGCTTAATTACATGCTGTAATTAAAAAAAAATATATATCTTACATAAAGTACTTAGGTTTCAAATGTGCAATGTGCTGAATTTAATGAAAATAAAAAAATTAAAAAAAACTTACATATAATTCATTCAACGTTATCCAGTAAATAAGCTTAAAAAGAAAATACGTACCTTCAATGTGTTTAATGTGTCGCCAAATCAATATGTAAATCGGCCAAGAATTTTACCAAGAATTCCGTTAGAGTGGAAATATTTGGAAATATTATTGGATGGTATTAATACCAAAATAATTCGGGGATTACAGTCTGCTAAAACGGACGAAACATCCGGTTTTGTTACTAAGTCAACTTCTCCAGAAGCATAATCCTTTAAAAAAACACAAAACATTTAATGAAATGATATATACATTTTTTTATTAGGTCATCTTCGTAACTAGCAATCTTAATAGCCCTTTAAGTCGACAACTACTACTAAATGATCACTGCTTCATATGGTATTAATGGATGTTCAACTAACAGCAACAAATGGGGTGTTATATTTTGAAACACGAATGAAAGAAAATAAAATAACCGATAATGGGAAAATCCGGTTTCTTCATTTCAATGCCTAGTTTAAAGGTCATGTTGGCAAAATCAGAAATTGTTCGTTTTTTTTTTTTATAATGTTTTGTTTAAAACTTATAGATACAATAATATGGATTTGATCTTAAGACCATATAAATTTTGGTTTGAAGTTACGTGTGTTTTAAAAAAAAAAATTGTATAAGCCTACTAATGAATGCAATATACCTACAGCAGGTTATGTAAGGACCATTGCTATTAGGCTTTTTAAATACATTGCGTTCTAGCTTAAAATATCGAACATTTGCTTTTGTTCTAAATCTTCTTTGTATTTATGTCACACATGAATGGTTTGTCCTAAACGCTGGGTACTATGTCACTCTAATAGAAAATCAATATCGATATATTTTGTAATAATTTTGGTCAATAAATAAATTCATTCGAATGAGACACGTTTTAGCTGAATACATTTATTAAAGCCAAGTAATGCGTGACCAACTTTATTAGATATCGGATCAATAAAATATAGATATTATTATGGCTTCAAAACTTCTTCTAAAATCCTTCTTCATTCATTTACCTTCCTTAAACTGTACAAATCGGGAAGCATGAAAAAACATCAACAATTATTTGCAGCACAAAGGCACGATACAGCACCAACGCGCCAGTTCTATTCGATCATCGTCACTGAAGAGTTTTATTTATGGCGCCGTAGAGATTACTTCAATATAGGAAAAACTAAAATAAAAATAATTTATTACAATTAAACGACCCATCGAGATGAAACGAAACCTGTCCTATGACCTTCCCCATGTAATTATGTGTATGTGTATCAAATTTCACGTTATTTGGTTTTCTGGATCTTGAAGTTATAAGGGAACAGATAGACAGACATACAGCAAATGCGTCTTATAAGTATAGAGATAATCAATTTACAATATACGAAAATACATTTTTGACATTGTGTATGAAATACTAAGATTTACTACACATCTGCTATACCGAAGTTATTTTTATGGTACATGCGTACAGTGAGACGTATAAAATAACACTATTTATGTTTTTGATTTTCAATCAGTCCACGAGCGACACTGTTACATTTTTATGAAATTTCGACATATTTAATTCATAACTATAAAGTAAACAATTTTTTTTAATATAATAAACATTCTCCTAAAATAAATAACATACATATGATACAAGAATAATGAAACATCATATTTCGTTACACAATTAGAGTATTAGACAATAGTACTCTAGTTATTTGGTTTTAACATTTGAAAGTTAATATAATTTTATGACAAAAAAAATCTTACAAAAAGTATATAATGACATTGTCAGGGATTCTACAAAACCAGTGAAAGATAAAATTAAGCAGAAAATGCACTTTCCTCTAGCCTAATAATGTTCACTAAAAATCAGCATGGACATTTCTTGCAATTATTAACAGTAACAATAAACTCAGTGAATCATCGTTAAGACTATTTAGCTCATTCAATGATTTATTCTTTGCATTATCAGTTTTAGTGATGTAATGAATTTGCCTATTGAAAACCTTCATATGTTTCATTTTATATTTATACTCACACCAAAAATTACTGTTTATTGTTTATTTTAAAAATTGCACCCTGTAGTCCATATAATAATTTAAAAAAATGCATGATGTATCTAAATACTGACAATTTTATGAGCTAAGGAACTCAATTATCGTAAAATGTTTACAATATCTGCATATTTAAAGCAATTGAAACAAAAGTATACAAGCTATATGTAATATACTTTTTGTTTTAGAATTTGCTAATGAAAGGGAGGCAATCAGTAATCAATTTAATTTCTCCATTACTATTATTTTTTCTAAAGTATTAATATTATTATTATAATTTTTGTTTGCATACTAAAACCATGATTTATTAAAGTGATATATAATCACTAAAATTTATATTGACATAATAAAATAGTAAATTGTTTATTTTTCTAGTCAAATGGGAAAATTGCAGGTTAAAAATCTTAGGTATTATTGTGTGTCACCTTAATATTGATTGAAATAAAACGTATATTCATGGTATGTGTATTATATTTATTAAAAAGCTGATTCACTCACTGCATCAGCAAACACATTCACTTTTTATAAATTAGAATAACCATTGTAATAAATTGGTAAATGTATTGAACAATTTAAATTTATATTTTTTAATATATAATTTTAGTTATCAAAGATTACACAAACACACACAAACATAGACACTATGAAAATAAATAAAAAATGTAAGGATTATTCTCTATAAAGACTTGAGTCGCCATTGCTACCTCATGGAAATTCATCATCATATTTTTTCTTTACTTTTTGAATTTTAGTGACATACAAAAACATCTTTAAAGAAATCACATTGTGATTAAGCCAGAATTTGTAGCTTTGACCAATTATTTGTTCATCTCATCAAAATATAAATTAGGGTGATTGAAACATAACTGTAATTTCAGTAAACCTAAAATATCTAAAATTATCAGTTTTATTAGTACTATAGTATACCCAATAAAAATAAACATTGATATTTTTATAAAAAAAAAAAACAAATTATCCTATATGCAAAATTACTGATATTATTCATTTGTTATTTATTGTGAAGACAATGAGGAAATATCTCATAATTTAAAAATACTCGCCAATTCAAAACATGAAAGTTTAGGAATTGAATTTCTAAAACAAATGTTTTAACCGTTTACTGAACTTTATGCCCTAAAATGGAAACCATTTAAGTAACCATTACGAGGCAGTATTTTTTTTAAAATTGACTTGTTCATTAATTTTGTCCGAATAACAGAAAACCATAAAACAAGTTTTAATACTTACACTGGGATAAAAAAAAAAGAATGTCCCATTTTACTCTTGTTTAGATTGAACAAACTGATAGATTTTAGACTATTTGTATCGAAACAGACAAATGTAATAGTGTCTACTCTCTCCTTCCAAACTCCATCGCCTTCGCAAATAATACACAATTAGAACAAAACTGCAATCATAGTCATAGCACTTTCTCAAATGTCATTTAGCGAAACTCGGTGACCAAAAGTTTGCAAATGCACTTTTTCATAATTTGAATTCTTATAACACAAAATAGGTTTTTTTAGTAGGCCAAAAAAAAACAAAATTTTCTTGTGGGCACCCAAATCTTAAAAGATTGAGAATTACTGTCTTACAGTATCAAAAAAGACACTGTGAAGGGTTATCTTTAGACAATATATAGTTCAATGTGATTTTATTTCTTTGTTCAGTGAAATGTTGTCCCCATCACTAAATATATAAATAGATATTCTATTTGGTGTTGATTTTTTTTTTTCAATTTCAAATAAAAAAAAATGTTGCCACAAACTGTTAAAAACTACTATTGTTTTAAATTGCGTACTTTAAAAAAAATAAGTACTCATTGAGATATGGAGTTATGTATGAAATTGGCATTAGGGGAGATAAAGCAGTATGTACAATCGTTTAAAAACAGCCGTGGGTTAAGGACCTTGGAACTAAAATGAGGGTGCTGGTCGAGAAACATAGAAAGACTGAGAAATACATAAAAAGAGAATATGATAGTTGCAGGGAGATAAGTAATAAGGGACAAGAAGAATTAGATGAGAAAAGGAGCAAACATTTGTTTCAGATTACAAATAACACAATTGTATGTTGCTTAAAGTACACAATGCAAACATGTAAAGAAAAAGCCTACCAGTCATTGAGGTTAACATCAGCGGAACACTCTAGACAACGACCGATGTCAAACAATACAGTACTGATTGGCACGGCTTGTCAGGTAACTTTTAACAGTAAAAGCCTAGTCTACAGCAACATTGACAAAATAGACTGCCTACTAGAGGGCGAAGTTGACAAAAGTAAGAGCCTACTAGACGGTAAAGTTGACAGAAATAAAGATCCTATTGAGGGCAGCAAAGACAATAATAGCAATTAACTGGAGAAAGTTAAAAACAACTTAAGAACTACCTGAAGTAAGGAAATGACAGCAGTAAACAAAGGATTGTTTGGAGACGTATAGTTGAAACAAATAGAAGCGCACCAAATAATTTTGCACATGATACTCATCTTAAACTCGGAACATAGAACATACAATTTAGACAAGCCAAAAAAATGCTAAAGAAAATGTCATTGAAAAAGGTTTAAAGACAGTGTATATTTTGAAAACATAAAAGAAAGTGTTAACCAGTCATACTAAATTTCATGTCCAATAGAATGCTTACATTCTATCGATTTGATAATAACTGAAAATATATAGAATTAGTATGATTAATATGGTATCATTATGGTGTTAACATAACTCTGTTTACACAAAATTTAGCTCCTTGCCGCCACTTAAAAAATGACATATGATTTGCCAACAGCAAATATTTTAGGTTATAAGAAATGTTTTCTTATATCTTACCAGATTATGACAGAATGTAAACAAGTAATATTTTAGTGTAAGTTTGTAAAATTACCGAAAACACACTTGATGAAATGGGTTTTAAAAATGACATGCTTTCGTTTTGGCTTAGATGGTGCTGTTGTTAGAGTATTGTCTAATAGCTTCAGCTTTGATAAGTGAAAATTTGGGTTTACAAGAAAGATTTCTTCTTAGCTTCTTTACATTTTTCCCGGGGAAAAAATATGTGTCCGCTGCATAGGGACTAACTTAGCCACATACATTTTGTATTGTGAAGTCAATTCCAAAATAAAGTAACAGACTCAGAGAATTGGGTGTTTTCCTTTCATTGAAAAGTTTGCATTAAGCTCGAAAAATTTCTAATTAACAATCAGAAAATATTTTCTTGAAAAATTAACGTAAGACTGACAAGGAAGAAACCACCTATAAGTTTGACAATCATAGGGTTCAGTAATGATAATTCACTTGCTCATAGTGACTTTCATAGTCGTAAATCAATTCGTGAGCATGACGACGGATAAAATAATCATTTTAATATCCGCACTTGTTTAGTTTACGCCCCTTTATTTTTCAGAGCACCAAATTCCTTAAGAACATTAAAAAAAAACACAAATATGAGTCAGTGTATAATTCAATATCATTAGAAATAAACATTGAAAATAAATAGTGAAAATAAATGAACTATAACTTTAATTAACCGAATTATTCAACAATTATGTATAAATATATTTCGTAATACTAGAAATACAGTGGGAACATCTTTTAAAACGCAGCCACGGCCTCATAAAGCCTCTTTATCAGCCCCTCTCAATACAAGCCCAAGAGGCTGTCTACTGTTTATAAACTGCACCCCTTACGACCGCAAGTTGCCGCAAATATTTAGATTGAGGAGCATTGCTATAATTAATAATGAAAATTGTTTCAGGCTTTTCGTTATCAATGTCCGACTACTGAAAAAAATGCTACGTTCATATGTTTATAGCAATTTTTGTTTTTGATTTTATCTTTACATATTAAAGATGATACGTTGGTAGCTATATAAACCACATTTTTTTAAAGAAAATTTCTATTGTTTCTTTTCTCTCTTTTATACGCTGTAGTTTGATAATTTGACAAAACATTTTTTTTGTCTCTATTATGTTGTGAGTGTTTTCTCCTACATGACCATATATTTCTGTGTCACACGGCTTTCTTTATCTAACTTCTCTCTCTCTCTATCAACATATATATATATATATATATATATATATATATATATATATATATATATTAGTCAACTATCTCTCAGTGATTTCTCAATGTATTTTATGTTTAAAGTCTCACACATTTATCTGTGGACAATGAAAGAAAGAAATCAAACTCCAAAGAGAGCGGCAAGACTCAAAATACTCTAAATTTGTATACACCTTCCCAGAAGCAGACGATGCAAATCATAGTAATAGTAATTTACGTCATAGTCGCTTTTATTCGAATCACTTATCTTTCACTATTTATGTTATAGCTGTCTTTTATTGTGCACCATTTATGTCATGGTAATCTTTGATAGAATCATTTATGATACGGTGTATATATTTATATGTATCATTTATTTCTTAATATCATGTAAATTAGACTAGTAGTGTTTGTCGACACAACCTATAAGAAAACATCAATTTTTCCATGTCTAATAAATGAAAATGTTTAGATGAATAATGCTTGATAGTATCACCAGCTGTCATGTTCAGCAGCAAACAACTAAATTATAGTATGTGGCATATCATTTCTTTCTCGCTGATGAATCAATTAGAAAATGTTATAACTTGAGTCAATAATTACAATTTTTGGTTGGGTGTGTAAAAGGCTTATGAGTTATTAACAAATATTATTATTTCATTTTCAAAAAAAAAGAAGATAGCCTTAGGGATATAATTTGGTAATTATTACCTGCAATAAATATTAAGTCTCAAAATCGAAAACATATCAAGCGTGGCACTAGACTTGAAAAATAATATGAATTCTTTCTTTCCACCAACTGAATTACATGTTGGTCGACAAGATCATTTCGTTGTAATGTATATTAAAGTTTTTCATTTTAGCGATATGTTTACATATACTTTAGTAATTCAGAACTTTGAGTAGTGTTCCATGTTGTAATTTAATACCTAACTAAATCCAATATTTATTATTTTAAAAATACTGATAGAAGTATGTTGTGGTATTTGCAAGTTTAATTCAGAGTGTGCGATAAAACCGTTTGTGTATCTGTGAAAGTGAGAACACTGTTTGATAACATATCGCAATGGTAATATGTATATATTGAAGAGATATATTTTGATCATTCAATAAGATAAACAGTTAATTAAACTATCGCCAAATTTTACTTTTTTTTTATTTGGAATCAGAATACAATTAATAAAATAAATTAATTTACACTGTCAGAATACAGCGACTTTACTCTGAATCGGTGCAGATATTTTGCCTAAGTATCAAACATATACTCATGGAGATAAAGAATGTTACGATGTTTAAAAGATAACGTATCAGTGATACAATTATCATTATCAACCTCTCCAGCAGTCTGTTACACAACGTGTCCGGTTTTTTTTTATCCTCTTTAATAAACTACCTCTCCAGTTTTTTTAATCCGTTCCACGTTATTACATCGTCGGAGGGATTTTAATGACACTAAAGCGTAATGATCATTCTGATTTTTTTTCAGTCAACACATCAATGAAAAAAAGGTTTATGATATTTTAGTCAAACCGATCTAAAATGTTGATTTGACCAGTTTTTTTTTTTCAGATGACAAGACAATGTTAGATAATCTAAACCTGTGGTTCATAAAGACCCCCCCCCCAGGGTTCTGCGGTATCATTCAGGGGGTCCGTGGAAAATTAAAATTTATTAGGGGGTCCCTGAACTTTTCTAATAGGTTCGTGAAAGGCTCAATGTAACATAGTAAACTTACGATCCATCTATGTTGCGAGGTTCTTTTATAAACTTGTATTAGTTGTCCCAACAACCAGTGAACAACACTAATATACTAATTCGACGACAGTTGAAAGTAACAATATTTAACTGATATATAATGGTGAATTCAGGAAGAGTATAATAACTACTGTCTAGCTTTGGGCATCGTAGTATGCGGAAATCGCGTCATCAAACTCTGACTATATTGTTTCCCCACAATCTGTCGGCACGGCATAGAAAACGTTTATTAAGACATGCCTAGAGTGACCAGACCAGCACAGCGTGTGTGCACTGCTGATCGGCCAGAATGGAAGTGCAAGATTGTTTTTTTCCTGCCACTCGGAAATGGCAGGCTGCGACGGTGTGCTTGAGTGGGAAAGAGTGGTAGGGTGTGAATACCACTGTCTCGGATTGTCCTCATTGACCACAGTACCACCACCGTAGCTAAAAGTTTTTTTTTCCTGGCCACACAGACTATGGTATGCCTTCTAGACCAGATTAGCCAAAATAGCTAAGATCCATTATAGTGCAGATACTACACTTTAATATTATCCAGTGAGAAGCGTCACTGCAACAATTCACTGGGACAACATCTAGGAAAGATGATGAGGACTGCATGCTTCTTATTGATTTCAAAGTCCAGAAATCTGTATATTATTGATGAAGACCTTATTCTAACAGCTTTTATTGAGATAATAAACACAATTTTGCACAAACCACATTTCGACATTATAAAAAAAATATACTGAGTAATAATACACTACAAAGTAAGATTGACGAAATGGCTCAGTCCGTTGGAAATTCTTTATATGATTACTTAAAAACATCTGAATTTTCTATACAGCTTGACGAGTTTACTTCAAAGGCGTAGCGAGGGGTGAGCAAAGGGGGCATCATGCCCCAGGTGTTACTCACAAAGAGGAGCCAAATGGTATATTTACATAAATTATATGACTGCCGAATAGAGAGGGGGGCTCTAAAAATGTATTGTGTCCGGACGTGAGTTAAGCTCGCTACTGAACTGGTTCACTTTACCAGGAACCGAATCTTTACTGTTTAGCTAATGCACGATGCTAAATGTTCGGGAACCGGTACAAAACGTGAAACGTTATTTAATGAATCAAAAGATCTTTCAATGTAAAAGCTATACTCTCGACTAATATAATTTCTGTTGCTAGTGATGGTGCTCCGGAAATGTTAGTAAAATTCCGAGGCTTTCTAACATCTTTAAAACAAGCTGCAACAAACGTATTTTCAGTGCATTGTGTCATTCATTCATCGACATCATTTGATCGCAAAAAATCCTAGTGAAGGTTTGCAAAGATCACTAGATTAAGTCATTCAAGCAGTTAATAAAATCAGAAGGAATGCCTTACATGAGATATTATTTTCTCCACTTTGTTTGAAAAATGACGAAGACTATAACCGTTTACTACTTCACACAGAAGTACGTTGGTTATCTAAAGGTGCATGTTGAAATCAAATTTTATGCGCTCTTTAATTCAGTGTTAATGTTTCTGGAAAGCAAAGACAATGATTTGCGACAAAAATAAATTAAAGAAAAAAAAAATTATCCTGTGCATTTTTGTAGCTTTTTCACTTGGGGGGGGGGGGGCGTGGGCAAGTTTTGATTATAAAAAGGGGTCCATGGGTCAAAAAAATTTGGGAACCACTGATCTAGACCATAAAGAATACACTCATTGATAGTTAAGGAACATACATCTATTCTCGTTTTGGAACATTTCTATCAGCTGGTAGAGATGCCATATATATTCACATATTTCTAAACATCAAATTCTGCAAACTCTTTTTTTACCATAATAAAGTCACATTAGAAACTATGAAATTCTTTTTAAGAGATGGTTCAACAATATAATATTATTTTTTGATATAAAAAAATTATTTAAAATCGCATCAAAGAAGATATTTGAAAATTTTGTTAATTCACAGTTATTCGTTTTGATTTTTACTTCACAAAAAGAGTTTTTGATAATGTTGGAATTTTTCTTGTTTAATAAGTAAAACATAAGTTGCAGTGTTTAAATATAGTCTTAACAATACATTCACCTATGCAATTATTCTTATTTTTTTTATTTTCTATTTCTATGTATCAGTATAGTATTAAGTCAATGAAGGAAACAAACCAACATGACATCAAATATGACCTCAAAAAATACTTATGACTGGAAAACTGAGCCAGTGATCCATTTTTGTTATGAATTCTTTTTGACCTTTAACATGCTTATTTGCGTACAGCTGATTGGCTTCTTTGGTATGATGGGTAACATCGTCACTATTTTGAACTTCGCAAAACAAGGCCTCCATGACAGTGTCAGCGTCACAATGACGTCACTGGCAGTTTGTAACATTGGGTCTTTGAGTTTCATTATGATGACTGCCGTGTTTTGGGGATATATCTACATGCCAATCTCTCCAATAACCAGCTTGCAATTTATCTATCCATATCGATACTTTAACTGTGTCGGTGGATTCATTACAGCTTTCGCCGCCTTTGAAAGATGCTTATGCGTGGTTTTGCCCAGGCTTGCGGAGCCGCCAAATTTTTTTTTGGCTCCGGCTCCAGCTCCCACAAATTTGACGGCTCTGGCTCCGGCTCCGGCTCCCTATTAAGATAGTATCACACGAGACAAAAATGTTTGTAATTGCGCCACGCAACCATCCCGCTGATAAAAAGTTATGCAAATTTTGTCGCGTTCAGCGCCATAGCAGGCCCGTAGCGTGCGGGGGGACCGGGGCCCCCCTGCGTTTTGTCTGGCCCCCTCTGCTTATTTGTTCTTCTTAGTAAAATGTATTACCTGCCCCCCCCCCCGCTATTGCCTGGTCCCTGCTGTAGAATGCCTGGCCCCTGCTGTAGAATTTTCACGCAGGGCCAGGCAATAGCGGGGGGTGGCAGGTAATACATTTTACTAAGTAGAGCGAATAAGCAGAGGGGGCAGAGGGCATTCTAAAAAAACGTGATATCATAAATGTAACGCATTAATGCAAACATTCAATGCAGTAAATTGTGTATTTGAAAACATGAGGTTCACAAACTCGAGTGTGGACGTTAGTTTTTTGTCCTGTAAAGTCCGTTTACAGTAGCGACTTAATAATATGATTTATTATTGACACCAAAAGACAAAAAACAAAATTAATGACAGACAATTGCACCTTAGATTTAAGATTCTAATCGAAACTGACAAGATTTATCCCCGACCTAAAAAAAAAACCATCACATGATTTAGATATTATAAAAAAGAAATAAATTAAAAATAAAATAAAAACTAAAGTAAACAAAATATGAGTTAGAAATGCAATTCAGATAAGAGCTATAGTGTTTAGGTATTGGTCATTCATTACAAGTTTAATATATTTCATTATTCAAGAAAATCATTTCTTCCATATTTTATTTCGTAATACATTACAGTCAATTAAATCACTAATTAAGAGTGGCAAATTTCATCAGATCTATTTAAAGGAGGTGTAATCGAGCTGGTTTATTTCATATATTTTACCTATTTCGTGTAGCTAATAAAAGGGTTTAAAACTTTAAAATATGTTTCATTATGCGAACGAAAAAAAAGGTTTTGTTTATTTTTTTTAATCTCTAAATTCATTGCAGAAAAATGTATTAAGACTGTGTCATATTTATAATACTTTTATAAAGTCTACGACATATTTAATTTAGAAATACATTTTTAACTAGCCTCTATGACGATCAGAGTATGTATAGTTAAGATATTACTGTACATCGCTGAGCTCTGAATTATTTTATTTAGAATACTTCGCCTTCATAAAATAGAAGTGAGATAAATGTGTTGTAAATTTTTACATATTCGAAAACTGGAATGCAACTCTTATTTACCTTTGAGCGTACGCCCCCACTACCTCTGGCATTTGGTGTTCAATATCTGTCTTTTATTGATTGACAGGTGAGAAATAATACAGACAGGAGACGTAATACTAAAAAAAAAAGAAACACCGATGGTTGTAGTGCAGAAGTAGAAAGTCGACCAGCAATTGTCTTCACATTAATAATGTTACCATAATTATAATTTGATCTAGAGTTTTAGTTAGTTTAATTATCTGGCCACTTGGCGGAAGTTAGATTTGTTTGACAGACGACCACTGGAATTAATTATAGAAGGACGTTAAGTTCATATCTCATCATTTTTTATTGTATATTATAAAGTAAGAAGATCTTTGATATTCGAATATATATATATATATATATATATATATATATATATATATATATATATGTGTATGTATTATCCAACTGTTTATTCAGTGCTTTATAACTGTTGATATATATGTTTCGTCTCGCACATATCAGTGGACATTTAGTTTTAACATTCGCCGGTAAATAGGCTATCAACTTAGAAGAGACTGACAAGTCTGTCATACCACAAATAATATATACATCAAGTAAATTATACAAAGAAATATAGCCATGACACATACTAAACAAAGTAATTTTCTCCTCTCCCTCCCCCCCTCACCAACACATACACACACAAAACCCGCCTTTGCAAATTTGACACAATTAATACAAGAGTGCAAAAATATTTAGATCGCTTTCTCAAACGCTTATATGGCGAATACATTTAATCAATGATGAGCTAAGCAGGTTGAGATGTATCGATATGTTGTCAATTATAGGACTAAACGTTCGTTCAAATAGATCACGTAAAACAGCTTTTTTTTTTTTATTGTGGGTCGAGAATATTAAAAGACAGAGAACCACTGACTTACGTATCAAAAAAGTAGTTTAATGTTAACTTTTTTTTTTATTACTGTTTGTTTGACATGGTTATCGTGGCTGAATGTACCTAAATATTTCATTTGTTCTAATTAGTTAACTTTCAATGTTGATCTTCCCCCCCCCCTACTTCAATTAAAAAAAAAAGAAAGAATTGAAATGTCCCAAACATTTTTTTTACAATAACATGTGTCTTAAATTGTATTCTTTGAAGATTCAAGTATTTATTGAGTTAAGGGGGCAGCCCCCGTAGCGTGAAAAGTACACAGCAGGGGGCCAGGCATTCTACAGCAGGGGCCAGGCAACAGCAGGGGCCAGGCAACAGCAGGGGGGCAAGGTAATACATTTTACTAAGTAGAACAAATAAGCAGGGGGGGCAGACAAAACGCAGGGGAACCCGGCTCCCTTGCCCTCCTGCACGCTACGCGCCTGTATGGGGGGAGAGGGAAGGTGGAGAAGTTACATACGATAGGGGTATTGGGGAGATAACTTAGGATGTATGATTGTTGAGAAACGGCCGTGGGTTGATGGGCCTCGGGGAGATAAATTAGGATGTAACATTGTTTACAAACGGCCGAGGGTTGAGGGGCCTTGGGGACCAAAGAAAATTTTCAGGTCTTGGCTAAAATTCCAAATATATCTCCCGTGGTGCCTCCATGGCCACCGCACTATCTGCTGTGGTGGGGATGAAAGAAGGACACCATAAAAACCGTTCCATTAGTGGTTTATAGGATCAAAGAGATCTCATCTCATCCTTACAGGGACTTCACACACTGGCCGTCACCAATATAGAGGTTATAAAAGATAGACTCATAGAGATGGACGAAGTGAGATTATTTGGGAAGTGATATATTTTAGGTTTTAAAATAAAACAACAACCTTTATTTAAGCAAACAAATACAAAAGTTATATGTTGTTTAAAGTACTAGATGTGAAAATATACATAAGTCTACAACAAGTTTAAGTGTACAACCAACACCTCCCCAGACTACGTCCAATATGAGACAGTGTGTGGCTGATTGGCATGGCAGCTTAGTTACCTTGTAATTTTAGCCAACTGGAGGTTGACAAACACAGAAGTAAGAGTCGAAAGGAGTGTGACAAAAGACATTGATTGAAAGAACACAGAAGCGCACCAAATACATTTGCAACTTATACATTTGCACCAAATACATTTGCACATTATACCCTTCTTAAACACAACCATGCAACGTAAAATTGAAAAACTTAACAAAATTAATACAGTGAAATAGATGACATTGTAAGATATCTAAAATATCGAATAATCAAAAAAACTAACAAGTTCGTACCATTTACTCTCATTATATTTCGTTTGAAATAGATTGCTTTGTTATAATTCTAAAGCTGTAGTAAAATTATAACTGATGTTTTATTAATATTGTATTAACAATTGTTTATCTCTTATTCAGTTTTCTGAACAATTTAGTTTTTTACCGGCCACTTCAAAAAATGATGTAATCACTGTCAGCATCCAATGTTTTAGTCTCAAAGAAATTGATTTCTTATTTAACCTGATTATGCCTTAAAACACAATTGATGAAATGGGTTTAATTAATGAAATGGATGTGTGTATATCTTTGCTTAGATGGTGCAGTAGTCATGCTAATATCTGGTAACTATAACTTTGATCGGTTAATATGTTGATTTGCATAAAAGTTGGTCTCTTAACTCGCTCTCCACGTTGATTTCTGATGAGCAATGTGTGTCCGCAATATTGGGAATACATTTGCTATACTAACATACTAAATGCGAGTATGACATACGATTTTCTTGGCGTTTGGAGGGTAACCTTTTTAAACAATTGAGAGTTGTTATTGATAATTTTTCGTAGTAAAGTTCCTTTAGCCCTTTCGTAATGATATAATAAATATCCACTTGTGGCAGTATACCTAATATATATACATATATTTAAATATACAACAGAGATATTGGAGCTATCCAGATAGACAAATTCAACTGGAATGTTAACTCATGTTATTACAGTCATACTTGTTGGCTACATAACTGGTAAGTACACACACACACACACACAAACACACACTGATACACACAGTACCTAGTATGGGTCGAGCCAGAAATGGCGGCTACGCACTGTACACGTTGTCTTTCATGTTGACTCCATTACTTCCATTTACTACATTTGAAGAATTAATTTAACTTTAACCTTATTAGGTGTAATCTGTTTCTATTCAATGAATCGATGTAACGAATCACAGAATTTGGAGTATCCTGACTTACATCTCTAGACAAATCAGTTTTTACATAATAGAGAACTATGTTTTATTTGTTTTGAAATGAACTCGATCATTTTTATGTCTGCACACACATATAAACACATACACACACACACACACACACACACACATATATATATATATATATATATATATATATATATACTTATAAGACGCATTCGTTGTCTGTCTGTCTGTCTGTCTGTCTGTTCCCTTATAACTCAAGATCCAGACAAACAAATAACGTGAAATTTGTTACACATACACATAATTACATGGGGAAGGTTATAGGACAGGTTTCGTTTCATATCGATGGGTAGTTTAATTGTTATTAATTTTTTTTTATTTTAGTATTTTACTATATTAAAGTAATCTCGACGGCGCCAGAAATAAAATTCCTCTGTGACGTCATTTCCCTATGATCGAATAGAACTTGCGCGCTGGTGCTGTATTGTGCCTTTGTGATGCAAAGAATTGTTGATGTTTTTTCATGCTCTCTGATGTGTACAGTTTGAGGAAGGTAAAGGAATGAAGAAGGATTTTAGAAGAAGTGTGAAACCATAATAATAAGTATATATATATATATATATATATATATATATATATATATATATATATATTAGGGCTGTTGATTAAACTGCGTTATTTGGTATTAACGCGTCAAAAAAAATTTGCGATTAAAATTCCTTTAACGCAATACCTAAATGCGTTAATTTGACCAAAATGCTGAAAGTTCACCAAATCGATAAATAACGGGGGCAGGGAGGGAGAGAGAGGGATGAGGGAATGAGGGAGGGAGGAAGGGGGAGAGAGGAGGAGGGAGAGAGGTGGAAAGGGGAGGGAGGGAGAAAGGAGGGAGAGAGGGTGGGAGAGAGGGAGGGGGTAGGGAGGGAGAGAGGGGGAGGGAGGGAGAGAGAGGGTGGGAGAGAGGGAGGGAGAGAGAGATAAAGAGGAGGGGGGGCAGGGAGGGAGAGAGGGGAATGAGGGAGGGAGGAAGAGGGAGAGAGGTGAAGAGGGAGAGAGGGATGAGAGAAATAGGAGGAAGAGATAAATAGAGAGAGGGGGGTGGGGGAGAGAGGGAAGGAGGAAGGGGAGAGAGGGAGGGAGGGGGATGGACAGGGGGAGAGAACGAAGGGGAGAGGGGAGATGGAGAGAGTGAGGGTGGGAGGGAGAGAGATGGGAGAGAGAGCGAGGGAGAGGAGGGAGAAGGAGGGAGGGAGAAAAGGGAGGAAGGGGAAAGGGAGAGAGAGAGGGAGGGAGGGAGAGAGAGAAGGAGGGAGAGAGGGAGGGAGAGAGGGGAGGGAGGGAGAGAGAGGGTGGGTGACAGGGATGGAGAGAGAGATAAAGAGTGAGGGGAGCAGGGAGGAAGAGAGGGAATGGGGGAGGGAGGAAGAGGGAGAGAGGTGAAGAGGGAGAGAGGATGAGAGAAATGGGAGGAAGAGATAAAGCGAGAGAGGGGACAGGGAGGGAGAGAGGGAAGGAGGAAGGGGGAGAGAGGGAGGGAGGCGGATGGACAGGGGGGGAGAGAACGAAGGGGAGAGGGGAGAGGGAGGGCGGGATGGAGAGAGAAGGAAGATAGAGCGAGGGAGAGGGAGGGAGAAGGAGGGAGGGAGAAAGGGAGGAAGGCAAAGGAAGAGAGAGGGAGGGAGGGGGAGAGAGGAAGGGAGAGAAGGGATAGGGAGAAAACAGACGGTAAACAGAAAACCTTATTTTAAACCCGGGCAAAGCCGGGTACTTGCAACAAATATATATATATATATATAATCACTGTATGTGTGTGTGTGTGTGTGTGTGTGTTTATCTATTTTAGCACAGCTATCATTGTTTAACAAGAGGACCATCGTAACTGAAGAAACTTTCAGTGTTACTTGCGATGGGAAGAGATTTAACAACATTCCTGATTATATTACCACGTTTAACTACATGTCCATATATCGAGTGAACCACGATGGTGAGACAGTCAGTTTGGCCATATATAAACCATTTAAAATTGTTTACAAAAGATGGACGGTGAGTTATTGGTTAACATTCACTAACGTTTGACGAAGTAGTCATTAACTTATAGGCAAAACTGATATATGTAGGCGGTTAATAAAAATCATCAATTTCTGTGTTTTAATGATGCACGTTAGACATTTGCATAACTAACCCCCCCCCCACCCCCAACACACCCGAATTCACGACATTTAGCAAAACAATGATAACAGAGCTATGTACTGTAAATGCGAAGCTGTAACAAAAGACGCATTAATTGTTCCTTACCGAAATGAAAATTAATTCTCTTAAAATTCTGGTAGGACCATCGTTTTTTTAAAAAACATAATCGTCCAGCCCGTGTGTCTTCATCACAGGCAGTTTTCATATCGTGCGGTGTATGCGTTGTGTAACACTGTGTCTTCATCACAGGCAGTTTTCATATCGTGCGGTGTATAAGTTGTATCACTGTGTCTTCCTCACAGGCAGTTTCCATATCGTGCGGTGTATGCGTTGCATTTCTTCATTTATTTATTATTTCTGTTCATATCGTATTCCGTTCATGGCTATAAAGGACACATGCTCTTTTCTATTGCAGTATTTCGTATATTTCTTTCTGTCGGATTTCGTTAAGCCAGCTGCAGCAGGCTTTTCCACTGGTTACTATTACTATAAATAGCTGTGAGATAATATGTAACGACTAGTCGTACCCTTCAAACCCTGTAATAGAGTTGTATTTTCTTTAGGTTTAACCAGTGGGCTAGATTATTTTTGATTTCGGACAGATCCGATTTTTCATGATTTGATTACAATTTAAAGATGCAATATGTTGTAGATATAAAAAAAATGTAATTATTTCACATTTTGCCATTTGGGTTTCTTGTTTGATACCGCAGAAACTTTTCAAAACTGTAGATTAAAAAAAAATCATTTATCGAATCGAGATGTCGGCGACGCCATTTTGAATTCATGATTTCTACTTTTTTTTATAAAGGAGAAGCGAGATCGCTATTTTGACAAGGAGTAAAATTAAAGTAATTCTCTACTGAGAATAATATTCAAGAGTAGAACAATGCCTGCAATTTAATAATCAATCACTTCACCAATTATCTATTGCTCCAACAATTAATGTCTTACTTCACCAATAATGTGTTACTCCACCTATAATTAGCTACGTCACCAGTGAACTCTTGCTTCCCCAAAAATCTCTTATTTCAACAATGATCTCCTGTTCCACCAATAAACTCTTACTTCACCGGTAATCTCTTACTCCACCAATAATCTCTTATCACAAATAATCTTTAACCACAAGTAATCTGTAACCACAAGTATTCTGTTACCACAAAAAAATCTGTTACCACAAACAATCTGTTACTCCACCAATAACCTCTTACTTCACCAATGTTGCCATTATTTTTTGAAGCTCGTTATTACAGACCCAGTATGCATTCGCCGTACTCGATACTTACAATACAATTTACATTTGTTTAATTATCATACTTTATTTTTTTGTATTAATTAATTTAAAAAAAAAGAAAACAAAAAAAAACATGTTTTTTTATAGAAACCATACAATGGACAAAACATGGACGTGCTGTTTTCTGGCGGAAATGATGGGACATATCAACAAAATAGAGAGACCATACAAATAGTTCTGGCGGTTCGCAATGTCTGTTGCTCCGACGTTGGCGAGTACGTGTACAGTGTCGGCATTATCAGTAGTGCATCAAATTATACCCGCTTTTTTAACCAAACTGATGTGGCTTTTTGTGATGGTAATATTATTTTACATTCGTCTGAGTGGCTTTTTGTGATGGTGATATTATTTTACGCTCGCCTGTGTGGTTTTTTGTGATGGTAATATTATTTTACATTCGTCTGTGTGGCTTTTTGTGATGGTGATATTATTTTACATTCGTCTGTGTGGCTTTTTGTGACGGTAATATTATTTTACACTTGCCTGTGTGGCTTTTTGTGATGGTGATATTATTTTATATTCGCCTATGTTCTGTTGATGGATTTATACATACATTGCACATTTTCTGTGTTTTAAAAAATTCAATTTTTTCGTAAAAACCTTTTCAAGATATCACTTGAACATTTGATGTATTTCCTTTTTAAACTTCAAACTTTTTTATATTAATTTTTCTCTCTCAGCAAATTTATGATATTATTGATCTTCTACATCACGATTTTATTATCTTGTTAGTTAAATTAGACACTACAGGGGATACATATTTATATGATCTAAATTATGTAAAAAATATTACAGAGCCAGTATTGCAAGGGGAAATAATAAATAGTAAGTCAAATAAAGTTGGTGAAACAGCAGTTTACACATGCACGTTTGTTGTAAGTAATTCGATGTTTGTGATACAGCTGTTTGTATATTTACGTTTGTTGTCAATATTACAATGTTCGTTAAACAGCTGTTAATATATGCACACTAGTTGTAAGTAATGTACTGCAGTGTTTTTGTGAATCTGTGCATGTTATACTTTGCAATTAATTAATTACATCGTATAATATCAATTATCTATATAGTATAAGTAATTAATTGCATCGTATAATAGCAATGCTTATACACTGTAAGTAATTAATTACAATGCATAAAAACAATGATTTTTACCTTATAAGTTATTAATTACTGCGTACAACAGCAATGATTTCATTTCACTATATTAGGGTGGCTACAAACTAACTTCTACTTGGAGAACTTCAAAACCAAACTTTAAGTCAGAGACTAAATACCCCGTGAAAAACATATCATCAACAACAGCCCAGAGTCGGGATACAACTGTGAAGGGTGCAAGGTGGTGTTCTATATTTTCCGGCTGATGTTCACTGTGGCAGGCAGTGATCATGGTACAACCTATATATGTGTTGTCCTCCAGGGAAACGATGAGAAGAGCCGGAAGAGTTTGACCATGAAAGTTGATACCACGACAGGTAAAGTCCCCAACGTGACGGTTCCCATTGTATTCACTGATTTGCTACAAATGCTCCATTCATCTTCATTTTGCATTTTCCTTCTTTCAAACTTATGAACCAATCTCCCCCCCCCATCCCGTTAAATGTCTTATAAAATTAAGTGCAGTAGAAAAAAAAAAACTATATACATACAACTAGCTTTACCCGACCACGCGTTGCAGTGGCTAAGCACCATGTGATATAATGTAATGGTAAGTATTGAGAAAGCACTTTTTTCTAATTAAGTTTATATAAAGAAAAGACAAATTTTAGAAAAATAATTATCAAACATTTAAAACTATAAATAAAGGAAATTAGTTATATTAAGTGGTTCTTCTTTTCTATATTTATTGTTTATTAATTTAGTGGTTTTAGATATACCATATCTTTACGGTTGTACCATTATTTGTACCTTATGAGCATCGGAATCAAATAAGGGCAGAGGCAGCAGAGCGACGTGTATCCAGACGTGAAAGTGAACAGCTGCAAGCATGCCGAAAATAAAATCACAAAAATTAAAATAGTCTATCATTAGTTATCAAATTCAACCAAAATTAAAATAGTCTATCATTAGTTATCAAATTCAACCAAAATATCTCCTCATTGCAAGGCACTGACATTTATTAGAGAAAGTGCAGGAATGTTTTGTGCCTCTGGCAAAAATTGACTGCCTCACATGTATAACCACCAGAGCCATTAAACAATTTGCTTGACGTATATACTTGGACATTAAAGCATTTCCTGTCTAACAAAAGAAAATATAACTCATGGTTCCAAATGTGCAGGTAAACCATCACAGCATGCTATAGTAGACAATCTGTGCCAATCACCATGTTACAATTTATCAACCAGCCGAAGTGCTGCTATTGCTCATGTCTTCCAGCAAAAAATATTGATGAGCAACGTCATAGAAGCAAAAATTTGATAGTCATTGCAGAAGTAAAGATGTCCAAATTTTTGCATATTTAAATGTTCTAAAAATTTTTAAATTTAAAGTTGCAAATCCCTATTTTGGTTGGGATTTGAATTCTTTTCAATAAAGCTCAGGCTAGACTTTAGAATTGTGTGATATAGATCTAGATATCTCTTCTTGCATGGACAATTATATGTTGCCCGGTCTAGATTCAGCAATCCAGACAATTGGTATATATACACAAATAATGGTAAAATAAAAAAATATTGTATATCTAAAATCACTTCATTAATAAACATAACACATTTAAAACCGAAGATCAACTCGATAGAATTCATTTTTCTTTGTTTATAGTTTTAAATGATTGATAATTATTTTTAAAAATTTTTTTTTTTAAACAGAATTAGAAACAAGGGCTTTCTCAGTACTTACTATTACATTACATAGGGCTTATATATATATAATACATAATCGTCTAACCTAGGCATACGTTCGATCGTGTGTATAACTTCCGCGGCAAAAAAATAGTCTGGGGAATTCCTAAAAAACTGTTTTTTTTTATGTGGGAAATGGGAGTTAACAGTCTGGGGAATTCCAAAACTGGAAATCTAAACACAACAATGATCTCTTATTATATCACAGGTAGCACAGCCAGCTTAGGCAGGCTTTTCAACTAGTAATTTAATATAATGCTAGCGGTCTGGGTTCTGCGTTAAATCGAAAGCAGAAAACAATTATTCCAATGGCGTCTGTCTGCGGTCTCGAATTGATAACTATTTTTTTTTTTAAATCTACAGTTTTGAATACTTTCTGCGGTAAGTAAATATTGTTGCCTCCATGGCCATTGCACTATCGACCATGGTGAGGATAAAAGACGGGTACCATGAAAACCGTCCAATTGGTGGTTTATTTGGATACTAGTTGCAAGTACCCGGCTTTGCCCGGGTTTAAAAAAAAGGTTTTCTGTTTACCTTCTGTTTTCTCTCTCCCTCCCCTCTCTCTCCCTTTCCCTCCCTCCCTTTCTCCCTCCCTCCCTCTTCCTCCCTCTCTCTCCCATCTCCCTCTCTCCCCTCTCCCCCTTCTTCTCTCCCCCCTGTCCAACCCCCCTCTCTCCCCCTTCCTCCTTCCCGCTCTCTCCCTCCCTGCCCCCTCTCTTTCTTTATCTCTTCCTCCCATTTCTCCCATCCTCTCTCTCCCTCTCTCCTTCCCCCCTCTCTCCCTCCCTAACCCCCCTCTCCCTCCCTCCCTCCCCCTCCCCTCTCCACCTCTCTCCCTTCCCCTCCCTTCTCTCCCCTTTCTCTCTCCTTCCCCTCATTCCTCTCTCTCTCTCCCTGCCCCCCTCACTCTTTATCTCTCCCCTCCCTCTCTCCCCACCCCCTCTCTCCCTCTGCCCCCCTCTCCCCCCTCCTTCTCTCTCCCCCTGTCCATCCCCCCTCCCCCCTCCCTCCCTCCCTCCTACACTCCTTTCCTCTCTCTCCCCCCTGCTCCCCCTCTGACTCTTAATCTCTCTCCCTCCCTCCTCCCTCCCTCCCTCTCTCTCTCTCTCTCTCTCTCTTTACAAATCAGGGAGCATAAAAAAACAACAATTCTTTGCAGCACAAAGGCACGATACAGCACCAGCGCGCAAGTTCTATTCGATCATCGGGAAATGACGTCACAGAGGAATTTTATTTATGGCGCCGTCGAGATTACTTTAATATAGTAAAATACTAAAATGAAAATAATTAATTACAATAAAACTATCCATCGAGATGAAACGCTTATAAGTATAGAGATTATTCTGAAAAGAAAATTGAAAAAATTTGAGTCACGGTCAAGCGAGTAACCGAGTAAACGCTAAACTGGCCTATACTGATGCCTCTGTATCCAGTATTGACGGCCGGACAAGCGCCTCGTTTGGGGTCCACATCACTCTCCCACAAACTGGCTTTGTGAAAGACCATGCTGGCCTATGTGGGTTGCTCTGTGCTTACGAGGCAGAGATGACAGCCATTACTGAGGCAGTGGACCACATAGGTGAGCTAATCGGTGAGGGTACTTTGCCTGCTACAGACATTGTCATCTTCACTGACGCGCTCTCTGTTCTTCAAACTGTAAAAGGGACGGGAGAATGGCCGCTTCTGCTGGATGCCTTGCTGATGGCAATACAGGGTCTTGCGTCCCAACATCACGTGCATGTGACCCTTCAATGGGTTCCCGGGCATGCGGGCGTGCCCGGAAATGAAAGGGCAGACGGCATTGCCAAGGCAATAGTCCAGTCGACAGATTCCCAAGTGCTGCCCATGAGTGCAAGAAAGAGCTCATTTGAGGCAGCACGTTCCAAGATCTGCCTCTTTGGACAATCGAAGTGGTTCTCGGGCTGGGCCCATGGGGTGAACGGACTTAAGATCCGGTAAGTCCTAGAGCGGCCGTTCAAAACTGACCCGTGGTGGAAGCTCAGGCGTGTCGAGCAGGCGCTAATTGCCCAGTTCCGTACTGGGCACTGTCCTATTGGCGCGTACTTTGGGAGGTTGAGGCCCAATGTCGACACCCTTTGCAGACACTGCAGGGAAGTAGAGGAAACCGTGGATCATTTGCTTTTCGAGTGCAGTCTCCAGATGTTGAGAGACACAGCAAGTCTGATCTCACGGGCTCTAAGAGACTAAGTCTCAGCCCGCAGATTACTGTGAGAGTTCAGAGAGAGCGAGCCACACAAACATAAACTCAATTTTTAATAGGTTATGCGCGCAAGTTCTATTCGATCATCGGGAAATGACTTCACAGAGGAATTTTATTTATGGCGCCGTCGAGATTACTTTAATATAGTAAAATACTAAAAGGAAAATAATTAATTACAATAAAACTACCCATCGAGATAAAACGAAACCTGTCCTATAACCTTCCCCATGTAATTATGTGTACGTGTAACAAATTTCACGTTATTTGGTTATCTGGATCTTGAGTTATAAGGGAACAGACAGACAGACAGACAGACAACAAATGCGTCTTATAAGTATAGAGATAAGTGATTTCATCTCATCCGTGCAGGGATTTGACACACTTAGCCTTTCTGATGCGATACTTGGTCAGGTAGTTTTGTGATAAGAAAACTAGCGACCTTCTTGAAATGTATCAAAGCTAACGTGACCCACGGGTTTAAAACTTTGCCCATCCCGGCTCTAGCTATACAAATGTACAACGAGGTTTTATAATTATATTATACCTGTACCTGTTTATTTAATGAGATATTAGTGGGCAAAAGAAAATGTTATTAACTAGCTGTACCCTGCTAAACCTTTGCATAGAGTTATATCCCCTTAAACTTGATCGGTAGACTAAGTTTTTTTCGGTTTCGGGCAGATCCGTGTTTTTCATGATTGTACTTTAAACTGGAATACTGTTGTATTAGTTCTTTACTTTCGATTTTACTCAGAACCTAAATTTCTTTTATTTATATTATGTTTAAAAAATACATCAAATAACAAAAATTAAAAATAACAAAGAAAATTATATCAGTGTACAATGGTCTATCGTTGACATTTTATTAACACACAGAAAATAATAAACAGATAGGTCATAATTAAAGACAGGTTTTTTTATCACCAGTGTGCAATTTATTTTTTCTAACTTTCAGACAAAGGAACAGAAAGAACGAATTCCAATATCATCATTTTATTGACAACATGTTCATGTGTTGTATGATTTAGTTCAATGCTATAATTATGGAACAAAGAGCGACTGTGTGTTGTATGGTTTAGTTCAATGTTATAATAAAGTAACAAAGAGCGACTGTGCGTTGTATGGTTTAGTTCAATGTTATAATAAAGTAACAAAGAGCAATTGTGTGTTGTATGATTTAGTTCAATGTTATAATAAAGTAACAAAAAGCGACTGTGTGTTGTATGGTTTAGTTCAATGTTATAATAAAATAACAAAGAGCGATTTTGTGTTGTATGATTTAGTTCAATGTTATAATAAAGTAACAAAGAGCGGCTATGTGTTGTATGGTTTAGTTCAATGTTATAATAAAGTAACAAAGAGCGACTGTGTGTTGTATGGTTTAGTTCAATGTTATAATAAAGTAACAGAGCGACTGTGTGTTGTATGGTTTAGTTCAATGTTATAATAAAGTAACAAAGAGCGGCTGTGTGTTGTATGGTTAAGTTCAATGTTATAATAAAGTAACAAAGAGCGACTGTGTGTTGTATGGTTTAGTTCAATGTTATAATAAAGTAACAAAGAGAGCGTCTATTTTCTGAATTGTATATTTCCTAATAACCTGCTACACACTGCATTTTGACAAAAAAAAATGTTGACTGAAGTAAAAGTGTGTTTTATGAGATTTATTGATTGCACATGAGATATCTTTTTACACACACGTTTTTTAGGATTTCAGAAATATATTTTTTCTACTGTATGTTGTCTTTTAATGTTTTTATTAAACACAATGACACACACATCAGTTGGATTGCACACATCACACGTTATTCTTAATATATACATGGAGAGAAATATAGAGAGAACAAATGGAAAGAGTAGAATTGATTTAAATAGAGAAAAATACAGAAACCTGTCAGATTCATATGAATAACACGTTTGCAAGGAAAGAGAAACAAGCAATTAAGCCTGTTCCATTCTGGACACAGGACGTGTTAGCGCATTTTCATGTTATGTATCAGTACGTTTGTTAGCTTTCAGTAAATATTTGTAAATTTTGGAAATGTTTATAAATTCAATTGTGCAATGCATATATCTGTAAAAAAAAATATTATAAAGACGTTTCTTTATATTTAAAAAAAAAAAAATTATTTTCTCTTAAATCTAGCTACAAGTGGTTTGTGGTTACTGAAATAGGACTCATAATTGAAAACATTCGAAATGTAGTCATTTAAACGTCCGAAAACTCCGTCAATTGTTGCATAGCTCTGGTACTTTCAATTAAACTCAGAACACAAGCTTACTATTTCATTTGATGAGTTTCTTAATAAATCTTGGTGAAACTACGTGCTGCAGTATTTCGCATCAAATGAATGGGTTTTTGAACGTACAAGGTGTAGAATGGGGCCATATATATAATATATAAGCCACTTAGGAGCCCTGAAGCCTGGCCCTCAGAGATCCTATCGCAAAATGAACTTTTGATGTACACATGGCAGGCCAAGACCTACAAAATGATATATACATCATGGGTCTAGGACTTATGGTTGCTGAGATATAGGGCGCTCCATTATTAATATATCTTATATAGTAAAAAACGGTACTTTATAAGGCCCCTTTTACGGCCCTGAGAGGTCAGATCGCGAAATGGAAAAAAGTGTTTTCTTGGCAGGCCAAGACCTACAAAATGATATATACATCATGGGTCTAGGACTTATGGTTGTTGAGATCTAGGGTGATGACAGACAGACAGACAGACAAAACGGGGACAATATAGCATTTTTTTTTCAAAAATGCTCTAAAAACTAGGAAGAGAGAAAAATAGAAAGAGGGAAAGAAAGAATATAGAAAGAGAGAGAGAAAGAGAGAGAGAGAGCGACAGAGAGAGACAGAGAGAGAGAGAGACAGAGAGAGAGACAGAGACAGAGAGAGAGAGAGCGACAGAGAGAGACAGAGAGAGAGAGAGACAGAGAGAGAGACAGAGACAGAGAGACAGAGATAGAGAAAGGAAGAGAGAGACAGAGAGAGAGAGAGAGAGAGAGACAGAGAGAGAGACAGAGAGAGACAGAGAGAGACAGAGAGAGAGACAGAGAGAGAGACAGAGAGAGAGACAGAGAGAGACAGTGAGAAAGAGAGACAGAGAGAGAGACAGAGAGAGAGACAGAGAAAGAGACAGAGAGAGAGACAGAGAGAGAGACAGAGAGAGAGACAGAGAGAGACAGTGAGAAAGAGAGACAGAGAGAGAGACAGAGAGAGAGACAGAGAAAGAGACAGAGAGAGAGACAGAGAGAGAGACAGAGACAGAGAGAGACAGTGAGAGAGAGACAGAGAGAGAGACAGAGAGAGAGACAGAGAGAGAGACAGAGAGAGAGACAGTGAGAGAGAGAGACAGAGAGAGAGAGAGAGAGAGAGAGAGAGAAAGAGAGAGAATTAACAGTTTCATATGCAGGTTACCTTTATTCCTGCTTGAAATTTTGTGTACAAAAACTGGAATTCAACTCTTATTTATCTTTTGAGTGTAGGCCCCAGGCATTTGGTTTTCAATATATCGTCTTATATTGATTGACGGTTCATAAATAATACAGATATAAGACATAAAAAAAAAAAGAAAAACTGCGGTGATTTTAGAGCAGAAGTAGAAATTCGACCGTTACTTGTCTTCAAAGTAATCGTATAATCTTAATAAACAAAGCAATTTTTATTTCCGTCAAATAATGTTTATTTTTTGACATATTTATCATCTCTGAATATACCGAACTATTCTATTTGTTCTAATTAGTTAACTTTCAAATTTGATCTTTTCCCCCTCTTTAATTTAAAAAAAAAAGAAGAAATGTCCCAAATATTTTGCACAACAACTATTGTTTTAAATTGTATTCTTTAAAAAATGAAGTAGTTATTGAGTAATAATGGGGGGGGGGGGGTAGTAGTTATATATGAGAGGAGTTTTGGGGAGATAACTTAGGATGTACGATTCTTTAGAGACAGCCGTGGGTTTATGGGCCTTGGGGAGATAACTTACGATGTGCGATTTTTTAGAAACGGCTCTGAGTTGATGGACCTTGAGATTGGACTGAGCGGCTGGCCGTCACCAATATTCAGAGATATAGAAAGGGAATAAAAAAGGAGAGATTGACGAAGTGAGATATTATGGGAAGATATACATGGACAAATTGAGATAATATGGGAAGAGATATATGGACAAAGTGAGATAATATGGGCAAGAGACATATGGACAAAGTGAGATAATATGGGAAAAGATATATGTACGAAGTGGGATAATATGGGAATTATATATGGACAAAGTGAGATAATATGGGAATATATCTATGGACAAAGTGAGGTAATATGGAAAGAGATATGTTTAATGATCAAAAAGACAATATTTGTTTAAACAAACGAATACAAAAGATATATGTTGTTTAAATTTAGCTCTAAAAACCAACACATCCCCTCACAACTTCCAATAAGAGACAGTGTGTGGCTGATTTGCGCGGCAGTTATAAGGTACTTTTAACAGTTAGATCCAACTGGAGGTTGATAAACACAAAAGTAAGAGTCAAAGGGAAGGTGACAAAGACATTATTGAGATAAAATAGAAGCGCACCAAATACATTTGCACGTGATAATCTTCTTAAAAACAATTTGAAAAAGTACACATAATTAATACGCTGAAATAAATGTCATTGTAAAATATTTAAAGGCATCGATTCAGAAAACTTTCAAGTAAGTACCATCTACTATAGCTATATTTCATGTAAAATAGACTGATTGCTTATGTTCTATCAAATATAAAATTATAGCTTTCTTATAATTCTAAAGCTGTAGTAAAATTATAATTGATGTTTTATTAATACTGCGTTAACAATTGTTTATCTCTAGTTCAGTTTTCCGCAAAGTTTAGTTTTTACCGGCCACTTGAATAAATGATGCAGGCACTATCAGCGGAAAATATTTTTAGTTTCGAAGAAATTGATTTTTTATTTAGCCTGATTATGACAGAAAATATAATTCATGAAATGAGTTTGATTAATGAAATAAATGAGCTTGTATTTTTTATTGGATGGTGCAGTAAACAAGCTAATATCAGATTACGTTGTTTTTTGATGGACAATGTGTGTAATTGACACAAAATAAAATATGGTATGTTCTTGAAAAATGAACGCAAGACTGAAAAGAAAGAAACTACATGAATAAATACGTTTGACAATCATAGAATTTAGGATTCGTAATTCACTTTCATATTCTTAAATAAATTTGCGGAACAGACCGATGATGAAGAGAATGAGGGCGGATATAATTATTATTTTAAT